>CAUYQU010010291.1:0-34989 GCA_963574635.1 Cheracebus regulus | reverse complement strand
TGTGCTAGGCATTGTTTCAAACATAAATAGACCTTTACACAATCCTTCACATAGTGGCCTTGCCTGCATCTCTAACCTCTTTTAAGTAACATTTATGATAGACTGTTTGTTATGATTTCCGTTCTTTTGCATTTGCTGAGGAGTGATTTGCTTCCAATGATGTGGTCAGTTTTAGAGTAGGTACAATGTGGTGCTGAGAAAAATGTATATTCTGTAGATTTGGAGTGGAGCGTTCTGTATATGTCTATTAGGTCTGCTTGGTCCAGCTCTGGATTCAAGTCCTGGATGTCCTTGTTAATTTTCCATCTTGTTGATCTGTCTAATATTCACAGTGGAGTGTTGAAGTCTCCCACTATTATTGTATGGGAGTCTAAATCTCATTTTAGGTCGTTAAGAATTTGCTTTATGTATCTGAGTGTTCCTGTGTTTGGTGCGTATATATTTAGGATAGTTAGCTCTTCTTGTTGGATTGATCCTTTTATCATTATGTAGTGTCCTTCTTTGTCTCTTTTGATCTTTGCTGGTTTGAAGTCCATTTTATCAGAGACCAGGATTGTAATCCCTACTTTTTTTTTGTTCTCCATTCGCTTGGTAAATCTTCTTCCATCCCTTTATTTTGAGTCTATGTGTGTCTTTGTATGTGAGATGGGTTTCCTGAATACAGCACACTGATGGGTCTTGACTTCTTATCCAGTTTGCCAGTGTGTGTCTTTTGATTGGAGCATTTGGCTAGCAATGTACAGAAAGCAGAAACTGGACCCCCACCTGTCACCTTACACTAATATTAACTCCAGATGGATTAAAGATTTAAACATAAAACCTAACACCATAAAAACACTAGAAGAAAATCTAGGCAAAACCATCCAGGACATAGGCATAGGCAAGGACTTCATGACTAAAACACCAAAAGCAATGGCAATAAAAGGCAAGATAGAGAAAATGGGATCTAATTAAAATTCAGAGCTTCTGTACAGCAAAAGAAACAGTCATTAGAGTGAACTGGCAACCAATAGAATGGGAAAAAAATTTTGCAATCTATCCATCTGACAAAGGGCTAATATCCAGACTCTACAAAGAACTAAAACAGATTTACAAGAAAAAAACAACTCCATTCAAAAGTGGGCGAAGGATATGAACAGACACTTTTCAAAAGAAGACATATGTGAGGCCAACAAACTTAAGAAAAAATGATCATCACTGGTCATTAGAAAAATGCAAATCAAAACCACATTGAGATACCATCTCATGCCAGTTAGAATGGCGATCATTAAAAAATCTGGAGACAACAGATGCTGGACAGGATGTGGAGAAATAAGAACACTTTTACACAGTTGAGAGTGTAAATTAGCTCAACCATTGTGGAAGACAGTGTGGCAATTTCTCAAGGATCTAGAAATAGAAACTCCATTTGACCCAGCAATCCCATTACTGGGTATATACCCAAAGGTCTATAAATCGTTCTACTACTATAAAGACACATGCACATGTATGTTCATTGCAGCACTGTGTATAATAGCAAAGACCTGGAACCAACCCAAATGCCCATTGATAATAGACTGGACAAAGAAATGTGGTATATATGCACCATGGAATACTATGCAGCCATAAAAAATGATGATTTTGTGTCCTTTGTAGGGACTTGGATGAATCTGGAAACCATCATTCTCAGCAAACTGACAGAACAGAAAGCCAAACACCACATGTTCTCACTCATAGGTGGGTGTTTAACAATGAGAACATGTGGACTCAGAGGAGCATCACACACTGGGGGCAGTTTGAGCAGGTAGGGAAGAGACAGCGGGGGGTGGGGAGGGAGGGGAGGAAAAACATGGGGCAAAATGCCAGATTTAGTATGCACCTAAAGTAAAATAAATAAATAAATTTAAAAAAAAACATTTATGAAACAATCCCACATGCCAGGCACACTGCTGAGAATATTATAAAATCTAGTTCAGAAACCACATGAGCACAAGGGTAGGGCCCAGAACTTGTTATAGAGCTTGCCCAATCCTCCTGGAAAAACATTCTCGGAGTGAGTACTTTACTCAAATTGATCTAGTAATGGCGTTTTTTAAAAAAATTGGATTGGAATCCATTATTTGTGCCTCATCCTGTCTCTTAAAGAGAGACAATGCAAACTAGGGAGTCATTTGTAGTCCTGAGGACTAAGAAGCAGGTACATCAGCCTGCAGTAAGAATTATTCAATAGACACACAAAAAGAAACAAGAGACAGAAAATGGAAAACCTTTCAGATTTCTTACAGTTCTACAAACACTGATTTGGGCTCCTACCAGAGGTCCAGCTATATCCCTACTTTGGAACCCATGACATAGTTGTGCAAGTTGATGACAATGTCCCTATCTGGTTAAGTCGCTTAGGTAAGTCTCTTCTCTTGCAACCAAGAGTTGTGACTTGCATCACCCAAAGACACCTAGATTGTAATCCAGGATTCAAAGCATAGTCACTACTATACAATTTAACTTCTTCTACTTCCTCTTCTGATAATTTCCCTGTACACCCATATTCTATGCTCCAGCCATACCAAACAACTGGCAATTATGTACACCTTCCCTATAGTCTATTATTTACCTTCCATTGCAAATGCTGATCCCCCTGCCTACATAAAGTTTCCTTCCTTTCTTGCACTGGTGCACTCATACGTAACATGCAGGACTCAGTCAAAAGCATGTATAAGGCTCAAATATGATCTTTTGTTTCCCAGTCACATCCCCATGCCAGTACCCCTGGATTTTCCAGTTTTCCAGGCTGCTGCCAGGTTCAGCGTCCTCTCTGCATATCGCATTAACTATTCTGTCTTCCCCATCACACTCAGCAGCAAGGACCATGCCTTTTCTCTCTTCGTCATCACTATTTTGCATAGTGCAGATACATAAGCATTTACAAACACAAGCAGTATTCATTGTGTGGATGAACAATTAAGATTTTTTGCTTTAACACTTCTTCCAGTACCATGAAAGATGGTTGAAACTTGGTTCAGGTCAGAACAACAACAAAAAAAGCAACTGAGTTTCTTTGGATAAATCTCATGCCATAATGGGATAATAGAATTCAGAAGAGCTTCAGAGGCTAGCTAGAAACATGGTCTTTATTGACGAGTAAATTAACCCCTAACAGGTCTACCTGAATCTTCTTTTGCCCCATCACTACTCACTCACTCTCCACACAGCAGCCATAGTGATCTAGCTGGGAAATGCAAATCAGACTATAACACTACTTCATTTAAAACCCTTCAGTAACTTTCTATTGACTTCAGAATCAAGTGCAAACATTTTGCCATAATACATAAGACCCTATGCAAGCTAACCCAAGTGTACCCCTCCCACCTAATCTTGTGCCATTTCTTCTCCCTTGCTTTATTTCCAAAACCACTACTAATCTTTCATTCCAACCTGCCAAGCTTGCTTCTGCTTTAGGGCCACTGCATTGTTTTTTTCTCTCAACTGGAACAATCAGCTTCTACCTTTTCAGATGGCTAAATTTTCATTCACATAAAATCTCTCTTAGTGTCCTCCCTCGTCCCTCAGTCTAAAGTAGCTTTCTTACTCTCCACCACGTCCTAAATCACCATTCTCTTCTCTTATTTCCACACCTTTCACATCTTTATTATATTTGCTGGTTTGCACCTATACTTACTCTCTCTTTTCTAGATTGTAAACTATCGGATGGCAGAAACCATGACCATCTTGTTCACTGCTAAATCTTAATACCTAAAATTGTTTGACAAATATTGTATATTCCCAATAAATAAATATAAGTGGAATCGTTGGTTATGAGTTCAAGTGTTGGCTTTCTTTTATTATTTGGATGACCTTTGGAAAAATCACACATTTCCTCTGAGTTTTCGTTTCCTCATCTATTATATAAAAACCTAAGAACCCTAATGAAAAACCTTACCTAGCTCCAGAGTGGCATGGTTCCATGATGGTGAGCCATTCGTGGATATTAGAATAAAGGGAACTTGCCCTTGAATAACTGTTTAAATGACATATCCTTAACGCAAACACTAAAGCTGTACATGTCTGATGTCAAGACTGATTAGCATAAGTCCAGTTAAGTATGTTTAGCTGAAGTAAAAATGAAACCTAATCATTCACTTAATAATCATCTCAGGATTTCTAGAATATTCATCCTGTCTATTTTATAGCCTGCAAATTGCATCGTAAAATTCACAAACACATATGACCCCCTCCTGCATTAATCTCTGCCTGCCAGCCTATGTAAAGAGGAGGCATCTGAGTTTCTCTAACATGGATGATGGCATCGCCTCTTGGTCCCATAGCCTTAGCTCGGCAGCTCTCATAAGCAGAAAGAATAAAAGTTTGAGCCTGACTAGAACTACACCATAATTTATCCTTCATCCTATTTCTCAAGCAGTCAATTGGACTTTCAGAGAAAATTACTGTCAAAGTCACAATTCTCCCCAACATTTAATAGCGACAGTATGGAAAGAGATTAATAGACCACAGCTAAGAATGCCTTGACCCTTATCATATGTATTTCCTCATGTAATTTACTTAACTTTTTAAAATCTAGATTAGCTAATTCTACAGTCCACATTTTTTCTTGTAACTTTTTTTGAGACAGAGTCTCACTCTGTTGCCCAGGCTGGAGTGCAGTGGCATGATCTCAGCTCTCTGCAAACTCTGCCTTCTGGGTTCAAGCTATTCTCTTGCCTCAGCCTCCTAAGTAGCTTGGATTACAGGCGTGCACCAACATACCCAGCTAATTTTTGTATTTTTAGTAGAGACAGCATTTCACCATGTTGGCCAGGCTGGTTTCAAACTCCTGACCTCAAGTGATCTGCCCACCTCAGCCTCCCAAAGTGCTGAAATTACAGACATGAGACACCACACCCAGCCTCTTGCACATTTTTAAATTATTTCTCCACTGTCTTCTTGACTCAACTGTTACTGTTGCAAAGTCTAATGCCAAGATGATTTGTGTTCTTTAGTGGGTATTTTCTCTCTCTCTCTCTCTCTCTCTCTCTCTCTCTCTCTCTCTCTCTCATTTTCTTTCTCTTTCTCTCAGCTTTTCAAGAAGCAAAAATCCCTGATGCTTAAAATCTCAGACTCTGGAGTAAGAGACTGCTGGCTTCAGATCCCAGCTGCCATATGTCCTGGCTATAAGATCTGTGGCAAGTTACTTAGACTCCCTATCCTTCAACGTCCTCATGTGCAAAATGGGGATAATAGGAGTGACCATATCTTAAGAGTGCTCTAAGGGCTAAGTAAGTTCGTACAGGTGAAGTGCCAGCAGCACTGGATAAATATTATCCGTTATCATCCTTGGATTTTCTCTTTTTCTTTGATAGACTTAAATTTTTCTCTAATGTAAAAAGTGTTTGTTCTTCTTTGTCCACCCTGTCTTACACTCAATAAAGCTTTTCAACAAGAGGGGTGTTTTTGTTTGTTTTTTTGAGACCCAGTTTTGCTCTTATTGCCCAGGCTGGCGTGCAATGATGCACTCTCAGTTCACTGCAACTTCCGCCTCCCACGTTCAAGTGATTCTCCTGCCTCATCCTTCTGAGTAGCTGGGACTACAAGGTGAATGACACCATGCCTGGCTAATTATTGTATTTTTAGTAGAGACGTGGTTTCACCATGTTGGTCAGGCTGGTCTCAAACTCCTGACCTTAGGTGATCCACATACGTTGGCCTCCCAAAGTGCTGGGATTACAGGAACCCAGTCGGTTTAATTTTTAAATTTTTATTTAGAGACAGGATCTCACTATGTTGCCCTGACTGGCCTTGAATTCCTGGACTCATGTAATTCTCCTGCCTCAGCCTCCTGAGTAGCTGGAACAACAGGCACATGCCATCGCACATGACTATAATCAAGAGTTGCGATCATTCTTTAATTCTGAACAATTCTAAGTCATTTTTTCCTCTGCTATTCTCTCCCTTCATTTGTGCCTTTCCTTCCAGGACTTCTAGTATAAGATGATGAACATTTCCTCAACTCATTACTTTTTCTTGATGTATTCTGGGAGAGCTCCTCAGGCTGGTTTTCTAGGTAATTTGTTCTTTGACTACAGGCATTCTGCCATGTAGCCTATCTACTGTGTTCTTTATTTTGACAAAATATTTTTCCCACCACACATTTCAATTTGATTCTGTTTTATTAACTCCTTGCTCCTGCTTCTTGTTACCAATGTCCTCTCTTATCTCTGTGGGAAAATTTTTTATGCTGATTTTAAATTTATGATCTATCTAGACCATTAATTTTTATTTGTATACTATAGCTGAAACTCATATTCTTGTCTTTCTTCTATAGGGACTGTGTCCCTCAGGTGCGTGGTTAGTTTTCTCTGTGACATTATTTTTCCCTGGAGAGTATCAGGCACCAATCGATGCTATTCAGTAAAGCCACATTAGGGGTATTAGTTAGGTAACACTACCCACACAATTGTAGAGTGTTCTGCGTTACAGAATTGTTTCTCACCATTTGTTATGTCCAACTGTTGCCTCCCCTAGTGACATCATCCTTCTCCTTGGGGAACTAAGATTTCTCGACCATCAGAAGCCTAAATTGTTGAGATGGAAAGCAAAAACTCTGCAAGTGGATTATTAACATAGAGGTTGCAGTCCCAAGCTCACTCCTTCATTTCTAGACCCATGCATTCTGGCTATGGAAAAGATATGCAATTGTCTCTGATTCAAAACATAAACTGCCAAACATGCATTGCATCCTATAATAGAAACCCCCAAATTTTCAAGGTGTTGTCCCCTAACTGTAAGTACATCTTTAGAAAGCCATTAGAATTCTGATTAGATCAGAGACTTCTGGCTGAGTGATGTAGTAATACCTGATCATTCCATGGTTTGAGCCCACTGTTGCACATTTTTGGCTAGGAAATGTGTTGCTGGATCAGAAACAATGCTATGCAGAATGGCATGATGCTGGACAAGGCATTCTATGAGCATGAGGGTGGGGATGTTAGCACAAACACTGTGAGCAGGAAAGGTAAATCTATAAACAGAATATGTTTATTTCAGTGAGAATAGACCTTTATCCTCTTCATGATGGAAGACGCTCAATATAATAAACTACCTGGTGACTGGCTGATCTCCTGGGGAATGGGGCAATATCTACGTATTGCAGCTCTCCACACTTGGAAGATTAGGCACTTAGCAGTAGGGGTAGCCAGGTTAGTCTTGGTAATATCAAGTCCATGGTGCCGAGCTCACAGTTTAAGGAAAGGAGGCAATGCAACAGTGTAAAAGGAGTTGCAGCCATCTGCTCATGCAGCTTATTTACACCTTCCAAACCTGGCCAAGCTGTCTCATACATATCATTTTTACCAGATGATATGTTACTGCTGTGTACTCCCACAGTGTGTCAGAAACACTCAATACATGATGTGAAGCTCAGCCCACATGGTCTCTGGGTGTTTCATGGTTAGGCAATCACAAGGACCAGGAGCAAGCCAGAATACATCTCTCAAAAGAAAAATAGTTACTTTCAGAAGAGAGGATGGATTTGCTCCAAAGTCCTAGAGGTCTGCCCTGTGATACTTTCATTGTTGTGGTCCAGAAGCCTCACACAGTCTCCCTATCTTCACTGGCACTGTAAGTACCACTGTATCTGCTGAATCATGAGACTCCAGTGGCAGAGAAAGTTGCCTGTAGCCTGACCTTGCTGCAGAGCCTTCTCTTGCTCTGGTCTCTAGTTGAGAGTGGCAGCTTTACAATAACTCTAAATGTGTCAAAGTAGCACACTCGGCTCTATTATATGTTGCCTCCAAATGCCAAAAAGACCTAACATGCTTTTTAAAAAAATTTTTTTCAAGGTAGGTATTGTGTAGCACAGCAAAATCCCTCATCTTGGAGGTGGTATCTCAGGATTCTCAAGACCATGGAAGAACATTCTCAAGAAACTTATCTCCAGTAGAAGGACTTCAGTTTCTGTAGAAAGCTTATCCTCTACCCTCTAATTTACTCACATCTCTCTCAGGCATCAAAACTGCTTGCTACTCAATGAGGAAAGGATTCCCTATTCAATAAATGGTGCTAGAAGAACTAGCTAGCCATATGCAGAAGACTGAAACTCGACCCTTTCCTCACACCATATACAAAAATTAAGATGGATTAAAAACTTAAATGTAAAACAAAAAACTATTAAAAACTCTGGAAGACAACCTAGGCAGTATCATTCAGGACATAGGCATGGGCGAATAATTCATGACAAAGAGGCCAAAAGCAATTGCAACAAAAGCAAAAATTGACCATTGGGATCTAATTACATTACAGAGCTTCTGCACAACAAAAAGAAACTATCAACAAAGTAAATAGATAACCTGCAGAATGGGCAAAAAAAAAAGTGCAAACTATGTATCCAGCAAAGGTCTAATATCCAGCATCTAGGAAGAACTTAAATGAATTTACAATTTTTAAAAACATAAAAAGTGGGTAAAGGACATAAACAGACACTTTTCAAAAGAAGATACACAGGTGGCCAAAAATCACATGAGAAAAAAGCTCAATATCACTGATTATTAGAGAAATCTAAATCAAAACCACAATGAGATACCATCTAACACCAGTCAGAATAGCTATTAAGTTGGGGCGGGGAGGGGGAAGGCTGGGTGCAATGACTAACGCCGTTTAATCCCAGCATTCTGGGAGGCTGAGGCAGGCAGATCACCTGAGGTCAGGAGTTTGAGAACAGCCTAGCTAACACAGTGAAACCCTGTCTCTACTGAAAATACAAAAATTAGTCAGGTGTGGTGGCCGGTGCCTGTGGTCCCAGCTACTTGGGTGGCTGAGGCAGGAGAATCACTTGAACCCAGGGGACGGAGGTTGCAGTGAGTCAAGACTATGCCACTGCACTCCAGCCTGGGTGACAAGGCGAGACTCTGTCCCAAATAAATAAAATAAAAGTCAATAAATAACAGATGCTGGCAAGATTGCAGAGAAAAAGGAATGCTTATACACTGCTGGTGGGAGTATACATTGGTTTAGCTATTGCAGAAGACAGTGTGGTGATGCTTCAAAGACCTAAAAACAGAACTACTATTCAACCCAGTAATCCCAGTACTGGGTATACAGCCAAAGGAATATAAATCATTCTATCATAAAGACACATGCACACATAGGTTCACTGCAGCAGTACTCACAACAGAGACAAGGAATCAACCTAAATGCCCATCAATGAGGCTAGATAAAGAAAATATGGTACATAAACACCATGGAATACTCTGCAGCCATAAAAAAGAACAAGATCATGCCCTTTGCAAGGACATGGATGGAGCTGGAGGCCATTATCCTTAGCAAACTAATGCAGGGACAGAAAAACAAATCGTGCATGTTCTCACTTATAAGTGAGAGCTAAATGATGGAAACACATGGACACATAGAAGGGAACAACACACACTGGAGCCTTTTGGAGGGCGGAGAGTGAGAGGAGGGTAAACCTGTGATCGAGTATTATTGGTCCTGCCAAGTATGAGCAGGCTGCTTCTGGTGGTCTTGAAAATCAGTATGGAAAAAAACAAGCTTGGTCAATAGCTTCATAATGAGTGTAAGGGGTCATGTTGATTTGATACTACGTCTGGAACAGCAACTGCAACTAGAGTCAAATCTGATAACGTTTTTGATTGTCTACAGACATTATCTAATATTTGTCTGACTTTTGGATAGACTAAACTGGTCAGTTATGTTTAACAGTGATAGCTATCAGCACTTCTGTGCCTTTCAAGACTTTAATGGCGATATTAAACTCTGAAATTTTCCCCATGAATAAAGTATTGCTCTGGTTTATAATCTTGGTAGAATGGAGCTTGGAAGTTTCTAGGATCTGTACTTAATCCTTCCTAACAGAAAGTCCCCTACACCTTGGGTCAGAGGTCCAACACAGGGATTTTTCCACTTGTTACAAATGTCTATTCCAATTACACTGAAGAGTTAGGGATATCACCGCAGGGTACATACATGAAATAGCTGGACACACCGAGAACTGGATGTGAGTTAAGACTATCACCTAACTGCTATAAATACCCACTTTGACTGGTGGGCCACAGTAACATTTGGGGTTCTCAGGAGTTACTGTAAATTCAGAGCCAAATCCTCAAATCCCCAAATGATCTGAGCATTGTTTTTTTCTCTATCGTCCCCACAGTAAATAAACAGCCATATATTCCTTTGAAGAAGGCTTGGAGGATGACTCACATTATGTACCTGTGGCAATGTTGGAGGATCCTTCCTCAAAAGGATCTTATGTCCCCTTTATTCAAGGTGTTTTAGATTTGTGAATTGTCTTAGCCTGGAACCTGGGTGAAAAGCTATAACTCTCTACCATGAAAACTCAAAATTAGGTTGCTGGCTACTAGACCTAGAATTTTGAGTTTTGGGGGATGTGTATGTTTCTTTTATATATATCCTGCAGTACTCTAGTATCCTGGGCATTTATTTCATTCCTGGATTTTTAGGAACACAACGATCAATTAACAATGCCCAATGGTACCTACAGGCCAAGACTTTGTAAATATCAATATTGCCTTTATGGTAAATGCACCCATCTTATTTTTCTTTTCCAGAAAGTGGTCTTGCCTTCTACTACTCCAAATTCCTATAACCTGAAATGAAATCAAACAGCCCATCTCAATAGGATTCCGCTATTATCACACTTGGCCTACTAAGAAGAAAAATCAGAGACTTTTAAGGAGATAGGTGCTCCCCTCACCACCTTAGTTAAGAGACTACCTTCAAACCACAACTGTGCCACATAGTCAGAGGTGAATACGCAGGCCACATATGATACTTCTACTCCAATATTTATTTTTTCCTAATCCTTTGTTTTCTCTTCCATATCATGCCAGGGAAACTCTAGCATTTCAATGTTATTAAATATATCCCACCATTAAGTCTAAGTTCCAGTCAACCAATCAGTAAGCTGTCAGAGCCATTTCTCATTTCATGAATAACATACTAAATTTGGAATCTTTAGAAAGCATACTCATTTCTATTAGTTCAGTCTAATATAGTGTTATATTTCATTTTCCTTGATTTAACATTCTTAGAATCCACTCATTCATTCTTCATATTTCCAATATATATTAGAAATGTTTCCTAATTCATTTTGTACATAAGTTATTTTATCCTGAGTCATAGAGTGCATCTGCCCTCCAAAGCATAACTTCATATTTTGGGTCCCCTAGAAATAGGAATGGTTGTTTTGAGTTTTGAGGGGAATTAGCATCCCAGATGAAGTTACTGCTGATTTTTAAGCAACGAAAGACTAATCGTCTCAGACGGTGGAAGGCAAGCTACTTTAACTGGCAAAAGAAGATCAAGTTGACTTGGATTTTAATATGGTCAATTTCATGTGGGTTCAACCAGATGTCCCCATTCAAAATCTCAGGATCCCATTCTATTTTCAATTAACTTTGACATGAAAAGCTTGGTGAGGCTGGTATTATCAATGGATTAAAAGTCCTAATGTAGTTGAGGAACTATTGCAGTTGCTATAAAAGTGTAAAAGTAAAATGATATGAGGCGGAAGTTAGGGAACACTAAAAATTTCTTAAATCCAATTCCAAACCCAAGGAAAAAACTCTAAACGGTCAGCTTGGATTTGATGGCTGCCCTAGATAATCAACAATGAAGAAAAAGTAAGCAGAGACTGTTACCATATGTTGGAATATGGTTCACATTTGGTTCAAGTTCAAATCCTGGCTCCATTTCTTCTCTTATATATTACCTCAGGCAAGTCGCTTAACCTATTTGTCTCTTTTGCTCATAAATAAAATAGAGATAATAATAGTACCCACCTCATAGGGTTGTGGAGATTAAATCAGTATATATATATATATATATATATATATATATATATATATATATATAACATACTAATAAGTGTGAGTTAAACAAGCATGGCTCATCCAACTGATAGCTATATTGTGAAGCAAGTGAGAAAACTAAATCTATCAAATGAGCAAGAGCAATTTTTAAGGGAAATTGTGAAAAAGGAAGTATCCATGAAGCCCAATTTATAAATGAAGTAACTAAGATGTCAAGAGATTCAGCAGGATGGTGGGTAAAGAGTGTAGCTGGAATTCACGTCCAGGATCCTTCCTCTAATAACAAGTATCCACTCAGATTTGCTCTCTTTCTTCCTGTGTCATTTATAAGGTAGTTAATAGAGTCAGGGTGTCCAAACTTCAAAAGCTCATGAGCAGCAGAGGCAACGAGGGTAGTCTGTGTCAATTATTAGGAACAATCTCACTGGTCATAATCCTCAGACAATATTTACCCTCCCAAAACTTAAATTTGAATTACAGTATCTTGCATATGGAAGCAAGTCATTGTGTGTGCAAATGAAGCAGGCCAGCTGACCCCCATCCTTGCCTTCCCGTTATGTTTTCATGTTCCCCTAGACCTGGTAATGCTCAGAAAACACTAACAGCTTTGCTGTAGTGAGGACTCTGCAAAAGAAGTCAGTAACCAATGGAACGTAGATATATGAGGATTTGGATAAGATCTTGTGAGAATCTTATGCTGGGACAATGATACCTGGTAGCATTTAGGTCATAACAATGCCCCCAGGACCAGAGGGTACCAGAGCTGCCAGACTCTGGGGCAAAACTGATTTATAGAGTTGATTGTTAATATATTGATATATCTAGCACTCACATGCACAGACCTTCTCTTTTACTGTTCTAGACTTGGGCATTGCAATGAGACTGACTTGGGTTCAGAGCCCTATTTTGCTACCTTATTAATTTTGTAGCCAAGTAATTTAACTGCTTTGCTTCTTTGCTTTAACTAAGACATGCTGTGAGCATTATAAATCAAACACCTACCATAAGCCAGTCACTGTTGAAGATAATCCAGGGATGGCCACAACTTCTGGGAGTTCACAATGGCACAATACACAATAGACAATGGACACATAATTACAATAAGGTGACAGGGATTGTGGAAGAGGTGGATGTGGCTGCTTCATGAGCGTGGGGGTCATGGATGGCTTCTTCATAATCCTGCACTGCAATCTCTTTTCATATTGATCTCTCAGCCTGAAATCAATTGCTAACTCAGGCTTTCAATAATCACAGCACAGTGTTATTATAGCGGCTATTTTAGGGATACAACATTCAACCCAGAATCATGTTCACATGCCCTTTCTTTTGTGCTTTCCACAAAGGGCTCCAAGAAGCCATCAAAGGATTGGGTTCTCACTCTCTCTGCATCCCAAAGACTTCCCTCTGACCTTAGTTTCTATCACAAATTTCTTAACCAATGTGGGCTGGAGCCTGGGGCATGCTGGACCCTTGGATCCTATGTCCAAAGAGCTAAGATAGAACAGGGAGTTGGCAGGAACAGATCAGGAGATATTGTGCCAGTGGTGGAGATGGACACAGAGGGGAATGGTCACTAGCAAGGGCCATATCGTGTTGAAGGGATGCCAGTGAATGAAAAATGAATATGGCCTAGGGCCATGCTATGTGTGGTCAGGGACACTCCAGGCCTTGGAAGTAGTCAGAGATGGGCAAAGTGGCCACAACAGGCAACCAGTTATGCACTAGGGAATCAGCAATGAAGAGGGGCCTGTTCCTGTCCTCAAGTAGTTGTCACTCTGGAACTAGAGAGAGCAAATGTATGCTTTGCAATATTCTGGTGCCATAATGTCAATCTTTACAGGCCTAGAGGGGACACAGAGCCTAGTGACCTCTGCAGGAGTTTGGGGCGAGGGAATATGGTTTTGGGAGCAGGGCTTTCATCAATCTTTACAGGCCTAGAGGGGACACAGAGCCTAGTGACCTCTGCAGGAGTTTGGGGTGAGGGAACATGGTTTTGGGAGCAGGCCCTTCCATCTCACAAAGGCTCCCTCTTACCTCCATTCAAACCTATTTGATCCAATGATTCAGAGCATGAGTTTCACTGTCAGATAATCCTGTTGGCAATGTCAGGAATACCAACATTCCCCCAAATATATTTAACCAGGAACCCTTTAATATATGACACTCATTAACACCCTGTAGAACTAATGTACCAAAAAAAGCCTTGAGGAACATGGCTTTTTGCCATTTCTACAAAATGTACACTTAATAAACATGAACTTATATAAATCACTAATGACGTCAATTAATCAAGAATGAATTAATTGATGTGGATCCAACTGAAAGAAAAGGTCTATAAATGTAACATGAGCTATGCCCCAGCTTATTTCTCCTACAATGTGGACGTGGTCATGCCCCTGCCTAAAAAGTTTTCTCCACAATCATCTTCCCAGTCCATGGTTCATCATCCCAAACCCAGCTCGTTCTTTAAAGCTCGCTCCAAACATCCTGTGAGTGTAACCCGATTTCCTCAAGTAGTTCCATATCTGTCGCCTTCCTCCCTAATGCATTATAAGCCTCCCGAAGACATTCTGTACCCAGTACTGAAATAATGGGACTATCTTTCTTACTAGCGAGAGGGGGTTCCCATAGGAAGGCTTGAGGCAAGGAGTGCCTATAGGGTCTTAAGGTGATGCTTACCAAGTCCAATTTGTTAGAGGATGACAGGACGACAGTAAGGAATTCAGAGTCCTGCCACACAAAAGCTGTTACATTTATCTTGGAGCCAACTAACTCATCCCTCTTCCCCCACTGTTGCCCTTCTCCGTTCACCTCCAATTCATTATCCTTCCTGCCACCCAGTGCAGCTTTTCTAAAACATACACCTGATCCTGATTGCAGTCTTTTAAAATTTCTTCTTTTCCTGAAGACTCAAGCTCAAATTCTCTGCCATAACATATAAGGCCATTCATAATTCCAGCCTTTTTCACCATTCCCCAATAAGGGGGCTTTATTGGAGTCTAATGGAGATCATCATCCTTCACTTTGAACCTAACACATTTCTACACCCTTGCGTATGTTGGTCTCTCCACTCAGCTCCTCCCAATCAGCCTGACCTGCCTTCTCTCCCTTCAGAGCTCAGCTTGGCATGGTCCACCCTCCATTCAGCCTGCCCAGGGTTGCCCCAGGTGGCATTAGGTCCCCTCCTCTAAGTTCTTATGATGCCATGCATGCCTCCTGCTCAGCTCCTGTAATTGTGCTCTGTCCTGTCTCTGTCCACAGGACGGTGTGGGCTCCTCAAGGGCACAGCCTTGTCTGGTGCAGGCACTTACCTGGCCCTCACAAGTGATCAACTGGCAAATACTGCCTGGACAATGAGGGAGATGAATTATGGGTAACACTTACTGCCTTTCTCCAAACTGAAGGGTTACTAGTTCTGCTGCTTTAATCTAAAAACGAGAAAGTGTCTGACATAGTAGGAAAACACACTCAAACTTGAGGCAGGGGCATCTTGGAATTGAGATAGAGAAGAACTGGATTCAAGTCCTAGTTGTGTTGCTTGCTCTTTGTGTGACCACGGTCCCATTACTCAGACTCTTAGAGGCAGACAGAGCTGGACTGAGGCCCCTCACAGCTAATTTTTAAAATAAAATGATCCAGAAAGACATCCAGGAAAAGGACAATTGCCATACTTCATTTATCTTTGTCTCCCTTATCACAAGTGCAAGAACCCAGTTGCTATGGTTTTGAATGATTTAATGAATAAATTAATTGACAAGTAAAAATGGATTCCTCCAAGCCTGGAGGTAAACTTTCAAAGGCCAGATTTAAATGTTCCCTTGGTTGTGCTGAGAAAGAGAAGTGCCAAAAAAACTCAGAGGCTGTATCAATTTAATCTTTCCCCAGAGAAGCAGAAACAGGGAGAAACCAAAAGGCACTATTTACAGAAAGAGCCCAGATTCTGCTTTAACGCCTTTGTTGCAAACTCAGAGCCAGCTGAGGCTTTCACTGCCCTAGCCTCAGATCACAGGCTCTGTTGGGAACCAGTCCTGGCTTTAATAAAGTGGCATCAGGCAGGATCACATCCTCGACACAGAAAAGCCTCTCACTGCCTTACAACTGAGGCTGAGCTAACAAAGCCAGTCATCTGTCTGCAGCCTGAAGGTATGTCCAGGACGTGGGGAGATAACGCAGACCTGATCCCCAGGACTGCAGTGAGAAGCCCACACTTTAGGGCCAGGCAGTCACTCGAGAATGTTTCATGCCAACATGAGCACTTTTCGTGGAGACAATTATGGCATCATTGGAAAAGGTTGAATTTATTTGGCTAAACTAGTAGATGTAATATAAATTAAGCCCAGAAGACTAGGAGTTAGAGACCGCTGGGCTGGAATCCCAGCTTGGCTATGAAGTGAGGCATGTTGGCAAGTTGCTGAACCTCTCTGAGTCTTTGTGTCCTTATTAGTAAAAGAGGAATAATAAAAATATTAACCTTGCAGGGCTGTTGTGAAATGTAAGAATTAAAGAGGATGACACATGCAAAGCTGCCCCATGTCATTAACCCTAGAGCCACCATCCCTCCAGCTGACTGTGGATGCATGAAAGAGCCAGTCCAGCCAGAATGCCTGCCCAGGCACACTGTGGCTCTGGGAGAGGGGTGGGGCTATTTTGGAATCTGGAAGACAACAGAATATCCTGCCCACAGCAGGGCCTTGGCATTGTATTTTCATAGCAGGCTCTGGCGATGGAAACCAATGGGCTGAGACCACAGCCGGAGCAGAGTAATGTATGGAACCGCCCTTGAGAACTTGTGAGAGCCCCTCAGAAAGAACTGCAGTGTTTCCTTACAGAGGGGTGAGGAAAGGGTGAGCAATCAAATGTGAGGGGCTGACCCGTGATGCAAGCCCAGCTGAGTGACACTGGGAGCACGTGACCACGCTAAGGTAGGGCACTCCCACCTTCTAGGGTTCAAGCAACCTCTTATGATCCCCAGTGGTAGCTTGTTAGAGGACAGTGAGGTTAATATGAAGTACTTAATGAAGTAGAAATGTGATTTCTCCATGTCTAATTCCTATTAAATGCTCCAAAGGCCACTTACTGATTTTTGTTTTAAGGAATATGAAGCAAACCAATGTGGCTGGGACATGCCATACAATCCATAAAGGTTCCTTGAGTGAATTACAACAGAATGCATAATTTCATTACCTCAGGGATGTCATTCAAAAGGACTTTGGAAAACACTTTTGTGTAAGTAACCCAAATGATCCAGTATCTACAGAAACAGCAGCATCGTACTGTTGAAAATCAGCAGTCACTTCTTAAATGTGCATTTCAAAACAATTTCACAACTATTGCTGGATGTAACCACTTCATATTAACTCATTGAATTATGTAAAAACAGGAATTATTTAGCATATTATGCAAATGAGGAAGCTGAGACAGATATATGGTAAATGCCCAGGTCACCTAGCTGGCAAGTGACCAAATCAGCTGCAGCATATTACATGCATCTTCTTTGATGATGATATAGGGAAAATGAGTAAAACTCATTATTCCAGACAAATATGGAGGCAGCTACTCTATAACTTTGTTATTCATGTCATAGTCATAACAAAGAAGTAGTCATTATTAATCCCACTTTACAGATGAGGAAACAGGTTCAAAGTGCTGAGTAACCTACTGAAAGTCACAGTTCTGGCAGATGGCAGATCCAGAGCTAGAGCAATCCAAAGTCTTTGTAGAGCCCTTCCCTCTCTAAGGCAGAGAGGTGGAGAATGGGATCACAGACCAGTCCAAATTGCTTTGTGCTTTGCATACAACTGAGAATAAAGTAGCAAATAACTAGTTGGCTATGCTCTGGCAGAGAATGGGGCCATCAAATCCTGTCACCACATTCAGTCATAACTCAAGTAACCCAGGAATGTGAGCTTCCAAAGGCCACTGGAGTTAGCAATGAGTGGAAATATCACTGTCCCTGGTGTGGACATTGAGCTGGGAAATCACCCTCCCAGGCACAAGATTTAGTTTAGCCCTTCTTTCATTTATTTGATGCTCAGAAAATTGCACCCTTTTCCTGAAAATTCCCTTAGGGAATAAATACAATTAATTTCTTGATTAAAATTATTAAGTCAAGTGTCATTTGCAGTGGAAACATGCTGAAGAGGAAAAGGCACTGTGTAAATGGGATCAGTGATGATCTCATGTGCCATCTGAGGAACCACAGTGGAGGGAGCCAGTATTGAAGAAAGGACAGACGGGGCCTAGGCCAGAAGGCTGAAGGTTTAGGAAGCAGCTGTTACTGAGGAGAAAGAACAAGAGTTCTGGAGGCTGAAGATCCAGAGACAAGTTCCAGTTCCACCCGTTACTAACTGTGACACTGGGAAGCCATTTAATCAATCTTTCTTCTTTTCCTTTCTTTCCTTTCTTTCTCTATCTTCCTTCCTTCTTCTTTCCTTCTTTCATTTCTTTTTGTCTCTTTTTTCTTATTTCTTTTTTTCCTTTCTTCTTTCCTTTCTATTTTTTCTTTCTTTCAACAAGTATCTTTTTTAGCAGTTACCATGTACAAGATACTTGTAACTTGGAATAGCTCAGTGTGCAACACAGGCTATGCCAAAATGGGAAGCACACATATGAAGTCATCACAGATGAATGCAAAATGATGTCTCTGATAGCTTCATTGAAGAAAGAAGACAACATAAAAGTATATAACTGGGGTATTTATAAATGCTCCAGTTGACTTGGAGCCAAGGCAGTAAAGTCAGGGAATGCTCCCGCAAAGAAGCATAGCTAAGCTGAGACATGAGGGGCAAAAGAAGTTACCTTGAGCAAGAGTAAGAAAGACTGATCCAGGCTTTCTAAGTATGTGCCTAGGTCCTGCATCAGGAAGGAGTGTGACGCTCCTCAGAGCATTAGAGGGATAGAAAGAAGTCCAGTGTGTCTGACACACAGAATGTGAGTGGAAGGGTGGTGCATGATGGCGCTAGAGAGGTAAGCAGGGGTGAAGCAGCAGGACACCATAGAGCATGTTAAGACTGTGAGTACTGGATTATAAAAGTAGGATACGGCCACAATTCCAGGCTCCAAAATGGAGAATGCCAAAATGGAGAATGCTGAATAAGACACCTCCTCTTCAGGTCTTCCAAAAAGCCAACAAAAATACAGTTTCTGAGATCGAGGGGCACTTACTAGAGTATAAAACCTGTAAAAACTCTTGTCTAAAATACAGTTATTGAGAGGGGTGGGGAGATAAGCTGGCAGCAGGACATTTCCTGCATCAAGTTTGATTGAAAGTACAGACACAGAGTGAAACAAGAGGCACACAGAAGACACATCTGCAGGAAGCACTCTACAGTACAGCAGCAGTACAAGAGAAGAGAGCTTTGCACTGCAATAAAACCATGCAAGAAAGTAAACACCTGTCTTCATCCACACTGGAAAGTTAAGTGATCATACACACAAAACCCTAGATCATAAGGCAATATTCTAGATAGCCAAGGGCACAACTTTGGTCCTTCCCCTGCATGAAAGCCCTACAAATAGTTGATCTAAGGGAGAAAAAAACAAAGATCCAAGCCTCCGATCCTCTGCTTATGATACATAAGTAGACCAGCACATAATACATATATACTTATATATGGATTCTGATATATATATAAAATATGTTTTCTTTCTTTCCTTCCATATATATACACATATATATACATATACACATATATACACATATACATACATATATATATACAAATATATACATTTACATATATACATATACACATATATACACATATATACATATATACACATATGCATATATACATATATACACATACATATATACACACATATATACACATATATACATATGCATATATACACACATATACATATATTATATACACACATATATATACATATACACATATATATATACACATATATACATATACATAAACATATATATACATATACATATATACATATATATACACATATATATATATCAGAAGAAAGAAAAAAAGAAACAGAAAAATCAAATAGACAAAGTATCCCTGCCAGAAAAATATAGGCATGAAGCATGGAGGTTTATGTTCCTATAACACAGGGCTTCTCAAACTTTGTTTAGTTTCAGAATCATCTGGGGAGCTTGGTTACAATTCAAAGGTCAAAGCCTTATTCTTCATCATTGAGCCCAAGCCTGTGTTCTTGATGAGCTCCTCCCGAGTTTCTAACTCACACCAAGTTTGAGAACCACAGATATAACACAGCCATGCTCCCGACTTGTTCCTCCAAAACTCATTAATACTTTAGTTTTGCTGTGAAAGCCAAAAGGAGATTCATTTCACATTATGATTGACATGGTCAGCTCTCAAGGACACCCAGGCTGGAGGTGGAAGCTCCTTCATCTCCCTTCCCTATAATTTACAGCCACTTAGATTTCCAAGTTCCTGGATCTGGGAGGAGGTTCAAGCCAACTTCGCCTAGATCTTGAGGGGCCCTGCTTGACAGCTGGTTACACGTGCAGTGTGCTTGATGTATAGTAGGGACTCAAGCAACTCTAGTCCCTTGCCCAGTGTACAAAGTGTTCAAGGTGATTTTGCCCATCATAGAAAATATCAGTCCACTAAAATGGTCCCTAATGCAAAGTGTGTTGCACCCCACAGTCGCACAGACCTCAGGAAAATGAAGAACTGAGACATGGATCTGGACAGAGAGGAACCAACCAGACTTGAAATCAAACTGATTTCTTTACCCTAATTCAGCTCCGTAAACGTGTGGCTCAAACATCTTTAACACTGACAAATGAGATGTGTCTTCTTGTTAATTAGGATATTTGTATCTGATGTCTCCCTCCCTTCCCTCTGAGCTTCCCCTGTGGGGCAGCATTTTAAGAGGGCCCTCTCCAGGGCCCAGATTGTGCCTCAGGGAAGCTCTGAGGGTTCTTGGAAGTGCTTGGTATTAAACAGATGGGGGTTCAAATCTCAACTTTCCGATTTACTCTTGAGTCACTTTAACAGATTACTCTCTGGACTGCTTCCTCATCTATAAGATAAGTAAGTATCCAAGTAATTGTACGTCTTTGCAGAGTTTTCTAAGAGGTATGTGCAATTACATGTGCAATTGTTACATATGATAATATATGTTGCATACAATTAGTTCAGAAAACCAGCCTCAAGTCACTCAGTGCATGACAGCCCCTAAATACTGTGCTCGGGCTGTCAAGGTCCGGTGAGACTGAAGGGTTAGATTCTTGTTCCACACTGAGGTTCCAAGGTCTCCTTGGTTGCAAATGAGGAAGCAAGCAGCTCCTGTTGCTACCTGCATCTGTGCAACCACTCCAAAAAGAGCTACCTTTAGAAGGAAGCTGACTTTGCACATGACAGAGACAAACGAAAAAAGCATTCAGGTACCGTATGACGCTGTTGAACTCCTCCATCGACAAACCCTGACACTCCCCTGCCTTGGGGCTTCCACCACCGAAAGCCAGTACATTTTGTTGAGTAAGCCAGATGAAGTCACAGTTTCTAGTATGCGCTACCCAAAGCATCTTTACTGATACAATTAATAAGACTCTTGGCACAGGGAATTACCTTGAAAATGTAGTTCTTTCTCAGTTCATGATTTTGACTTGAGAATCCTCCACCCTCAAAAAAAAATAGCAAAAGCTACTTCAACATCCAATTCAACAATTCAGATGAGCAGTCATCAGGTACTTACAGTTCACAAAGTCTCGGCTTTCGATGAGGATAACGAGGTACAAAGATCCACGTGGCATCCCCGTAGCCACACAGAACATGGTTATGCTGCAAGACATAGTGAAGGAAATGTGAGACATACACAAAAATGGGTATAATCGTCAGAACGATTTTGAGGCTGGATGCAGTAGCTCACATCTGTCATCTCAGCACTTTGGAAGCCAAGGTAGGAGGATCACTTGAGGCCAGAAGTTTGAGACCAGCCCTCACAACAAGGCAAGGCTCCATTTCTACAAACATTTTTTGAAAGCCAGGCATAGTGGCCCACACCTGTGGTCCCAGCTACTCAGGAGGCTGAGGCAGGAGAATCACTGAGCTCAGGAATATGAGGTTGCAGCAAGCTGTGATCACACCACTGCACTCCAGCCTGAGCAACAGAGCAAGATCCCATCATAAACAAACAAAGATTTTGAACAAAGTGATGTGAAAATGTAGTTAAGAGCACAGTTTGAGAGTCAAGAGTCACTCATTCAGATCCTTCCCTGCCCTTTACTTGCTGTGTAGCCTGCAACAAAGAACTCATCCTTCCTGACTTTGGTTTTACTCATCTGTAAAATGAGGAGAATAATGGTATCTTTGAATGAGGGTTGACGTGAGGATTAAGTGAGATACGTTACATACAGCAATTGGCCCGGCATCTAGTACCTTGCAAGCAGCCAATTGACGTGAGCTATTAGTAACAGTAGTTCTATTGTTTTTATTATTATTACCCATCTGCAAAGGGGAAAGACATGAACAGATGACAGCAAGGAAAGCAGAAGAACACACAAGCATTAAGGAGCTCCAGGGGAGAGAGTGACTAGCATGGGGGCACTAGAAGGACAAGCACACAGCACAGGTTGGAGCAGGCAATGAGAGGGAGGAGGAGGAAAGAAGAGAGAAAGAAAAATATAAGGAGCATGGGGGATCAGGCTGGGGGAGAGCTGAGAAGGGAAGACACTCCAAGTCAAGGAACAAGTCTTCAGAAAGCTTTGGGAGAATGTGCCATTTTCTGGGAATGACACTGGAGCCAAGACTGCATATTCCTGTGTGGATGTGGGAGAGGTGAAGGGAGACGGACAGACGGAGGCTGCATCAGGAGAGCCCGGGCTGGCAAGTCAGGACTGTGCTTTAAGCAACTGAAGCCATTGAAGGTTTAGGGTTTTGTTTCATTTGAAAGGCCAGGGCTGTCCTGATCAAGCTTTCAGTCATTTGCAGAAGTCCTCTCTGACGATGGTGCAGAGAATTCACTACAGAAGATAAATGGAAGTGGGTAGGCGGCTGCATTTCAGGAGAAAGGTCAATGAGATCCTCAACAGAGGTCCGGAGAAAGGAAGCCATGAGAACAGCAATGAGAGTCTAAGGAGGTGATATAGTGAGTGTTCCAGAAGGACGACTCCTGGGGAGACAGGGGGTACCCTGTCCTGGGACAGAGAGGACAGGAGGAGGAGCAGGTTCCAGGGAAGGTTTGCTGTGCCTGGGAGCCTCCAAGTGGAGATGTGCAAAACACAGCTGCCTGGATGCATCTGACGCTCAGGAAGAACATCCACCCCAGAGACGGCGTCATGAAATGGCTACACAAGAGATGGAGCGTCCCTCATCATTCCACAAGTGCGCTGACCTCCTATTATGAGCCTGCATTTTCAGGGCAGCAGCAATGGAATCCAGGCTTCCTCCCTCCACAGGGGTTGTTTCTAAGCTCCTGCTCCCAACCAGCTGTAGTTTTTGCCCACACAAGTTGCATTGTGCCTTGCTCTAAGGGGATGAGAAGTCTGAGGCAGCTCTCTAAGCCTTGCTGGGAGAATGAGGACACTGTGGGGCTGTGTCTGGCCTGTCTGCCTGGACACCAGTGTCAGCCATTTCCACTCTGCTCCGGCCCCTACTGAGTAGAAACTCCATGCCTTGCCACATTCTCACGCTGGCCCTGGGCCTGGATAACACAGCTCCTCTATACCTTAGGTTCCCTACAGTCAGTCTGGAGCCTTTGCTTCCCTGCCATTCCCAGGGCTTGCAGACATGAAGCAGCTGTTCTCATGAACACATATCGGCATCTTGCTCTCCTTGCTGAGTCTACAGAATCTTTATCTGAGGATGGCAAGGTCTGACCCCCTCCCTGTTCATATGCAAATGTATGGCCTTCACACCACACATTTGTATACCCTCAGTCTTTCAGCTTAGGTATGTAAAATCTCACCCCCACCTTAACTCAAAAGCATTGGCTTTGGAAATTTACAGTCCCTTCTATGTTTCTCTGGATGTCTTTCACCCTCTGAGGTGCTGGTGGAGGAGAGGCTTGGGCAGGAGAAGGGGAAACCATGGAGGAAGGGCCTTAGTTCCCATTCCCAACCATCCTGCCACCCAGAAATGCAAGAATCCTGAAGACATAGGACTGGACGAACTTACAACCCAGACAGAGCACAGAGGGAAAGGAAAAAGGGTGCAGGGTCAAGCTCTAAGAGACAGAGATGCTTTAAGCAGGAGCCTGCAACCTTTTCCTATAAAAAGCCAGGTAGGAAACATTTTTGGCTTTGCAGGAACCACTCAACTCTGCTGTTATAAGCCAGGAGTAGCCATAAATAGCACATAAATAAAAATGTGTATTGTAGTTCCAAAAACAAAACAAAGAAACAACTTCAAACAAAAATAAGTGCTGGGACAGATTTGGTCTATAGGCTGCAGTTTATTGACCCCAGTCTTTACAGACAGGCATGAGGCGGGGCCTCTGAGGAGGAGCAGAGATGGCAGCCCAGCAAGAAGCCATCAGGGTTAGGATTTGTCCCTGAGGCTGGTTCGTGCCAAAGCCTGTGCTCTTACCGCAGCGCTAGCCCTGGCTGCACATTGCAGTCACCTGCAGGACTTTAAAAAATTCCAGTGACTCTGGCTGTCAGCGTGCAGCGTTTTCAGAGCTCCAAGAGCAATTCTACCAGGTGGCCCAGATGGAGAGCCTGTCCTTGCAGCTGCGGGCCATCCTCTTAGTGTGCCTCCCAAATGCCAGCACCTCCTCCCCATCAGTGCAGCAGACACGGCAGTTCCCTGAATGCTGGGATTTCTCACACTTGATTTCTCTGTCTCAGGGGATCAGAGATGATTTCCCAGGACAGAGCCAGGTCAGGAGGAGGAAGGGTCAGAGGAAACCTGTTGTGTTCTCTCTAATGTTATGATTCCAGTTGTCATGGGAAACACCAGCTTCTCTTGGGCTGGCTGGAACACAGGTTTCTTTCACCTTTTTAAAATTTGGCTTTGATTGTTTTTTTGCTTTAAAATGAGGCCAGTGGGAAAGGTACAGCTTGGAGCAGATCTGGTGAGAGGTCACAGGCCATGACCTGAGGACTCCAGGCTAGCTTTCAACTGCCCACCAGGGCATGTTTGGACTGGCCACAGGGCTGGGCTGCCCAGGGGAACATCCCGAGGACAAAGATGGTGAGAAGGGGCTGCTGTGCCTGACCAGGCCCAGGGTACATCTGCAGCCCACTGCCGGGTGAGAGCCAAGCAAGCTGGGGTCCTTGGTCTCGTTAGCAGCCTCTTCAGGGAGCAGACTCCTCCACCCGGCTGTCCTCCACTGTGAACAAGAAATCACTTTTGACCTCTGGCCCAGCTGCCCATCCACCTGGCTTCTCTGTCCCCATGCCCAGCAGGAGAGGGAAGAGAGGATCAGAGGCAGCACCCGGAGAATGACTCCAGCCTCTGCAGAACACCTCGGTGTGTAAAGCGGCTGCATGAGTCATTTCCCAGTCACAGCAATCATGGTACGAGAACAGAGGCTCAGGCAAGCCAAGTGGTCCAAAGGCATGCTGCTTGGGAATGGCAGAGCCAAATTTGGACCCAAGTTAGCCAGACTTCAAAGCCCATGCTCTTTCTACCGGAGTTAGGAAGGCTCAGAAGGAAGGCATCTGCCACCTGATGCCTTCCTTCTGAGTGTTTGCTAGTTAGCAGCACAGTGAGGCCAGGCCCTGGAATACCTAGCTGAATCCTCAGACACAGTGGGCAGAGGACAGAAGGCCTGACTCAGGGCTCAAGGTGCCTCACAGTTCAGCCCCAAAAGACAGTCCATCCGGCATGTGGTTAAGAAACAGCGCTGCAGAGCTGCGCTGCCTGGGGGCACATCCTGGCTCAGCTGCTCACTACATGCGGGATTTGGGGCAAATCACTTAAACTTCTTAAGTCTCAGTTTCCTCATCTGTACAACAGGGATTGTCATATTAGTATCCATCTCACAGAGCTAAGCTGAGACTCCAATGCAATTTGAAAGTGTTTCCTGAGTGTGCACAAAGCCAGGCATTCCCAGTGGGGCCCAACCTCCAAAGGGTGAAAACAGACTTTTGGGAGATAAAACACATTAGATATTACAATAGCTTGTGGCCCACCAAAGTTCAACTCTACTCAACAAAATTGTATTTCTTATTATTTCAATTCTTTCATTAGGGAGAAATTAAATTTGAATTTAATTTTACTCCTTAAGGGGACAATAATGAAATAAAGGATGAGAAAATACTACAATAAATACTGGCTTTCATTAGCTTTCCCACCTCATCCCTCATTCCCCTCCTGGTAGAATGGGCCCTTCTCACCGGGTCCTAAGTTGGGTTTCTGCTGCTTTTGTCTCTTGTACACTCTCATTCAGGAAGGTTCCTTGCCACTTTTGACCTGTTGCTACCTTATTTATCTTTCACAATCAGCTTCAATCCAACTCCACTGTGGAGCCCAACCCTGTCTTCCCAAGGGGAAGTAATCTCTTTTTCAAAGCCTGCTGATTAGACCTCTATGAGAACACGTAACTCAGTGTGCGCCCTGACGGAGTTATTTATTTACATGGCTGACAATGAAAAGGGGAAAGCTATTAAATTGCAAGCCCCTCACTCCCATCACACTTCGGTGGCTAAGAAGAGAGGAAGCCTTCCTGCTGTGTTAGTCCCTGAGCCTGCAGGTCATGCAGACTCTGATGAGTAAAGAGAAGAGTAAGAAAATGCAGTGGTTAAACGGGCTGCTAACGTAAAAAAGAGTCAAGCCCCAAACAGGGAAATCTAGAGAGACCAAAAGTAGATTTGTGGTTGCCTAGGGCTGTGGAGTACTCTGGAGAGATAAGAGTGTGACACCTAAAGGGTAGGAGTTTCTTTTTGACATAATACAAATGTTCTAAAATGGACTATGGTAACAGCTGTACATGTCTCTAGATATACCAGCAGCCATTAAATTGTACATACTTTAAAGGGGTGAATTGCATGGCATGTGAATTGTGTCTCAATAAAGCTTTTTTATTTTGTAACAATCTGAATCCAGAGAGGAGGGGAAAGAAGGAGCAAAAAGGGGGTCTGCATGAGTGAGAGCTCTGGGGAGGACAAAGGGTTTGGGCAGAGTGTGCAGGAGATAGTGGCCTGCACTTGGGATTAAGTGTGAGAAAGATGGAAAAGCTTTTAAAAGTCTGTTGTGCCTTATGAGTGTGTTATCTCTTTGGCATTTTTTGGAAACATTGACATAGAGATTTCGGCTTCTTTTCCAATATTAAGAACACATAATGGAGATTTTCTTTCTTTTGTAGATTCAACACTGTGCCAAGATTGAACCATGAAGGAGCTGGGGTCCTTGTGCCTTATTCATGTCTTTCCAAAAGAGAAAGAGTGCTTGGAAAGCCCAGACAGCATCTCATGCACTGTCATTCCCCAACGCCTGGCCCCACGCGGCACCTCACATCATGGCACTCTGCATGTGGGATACCCTGGGCTGAACCCCACCTCAACCTGCTTGAGCATCAGGTTGTGGGCAAATCACTTTCCTTCTCTCAGTGTCCTCATCTGCAAACAGCAAACAGACTCTTCCAGATATGTTCCTGTTCTGAAATTCTGTGAGGTCAATGGGTAGCTCTTGAGAGATGTCTTAGTCTGTTTGCAGATGCCATAACAGTACACCTGAGACTGGATAGTTTATTTTAAAAATGAAACTTATTTTTTATAGTTCTGGAAGCTGGGAAGTCCAAGATCAGGCAACTGCATCTGGTCATTCTCTGGTGAGGGCCTCGTGCTGTATCATAGCACAGCAAAAGGTCTTCACTGAGAGCCAAACTGGCTTTATAACAGACACACTACCATCATAACCCACGAAACGATAAATGGATTAATCCATTCATGAGGGCTGCTTTTGTCTACCATGCTCCCTCATTCAAGAAGGCTCCTTCCCACGTTTGAACTGTTGAAGCCTTATTAATCTTTCACAATCAGCTCCAATCCCACTGTACTGTGGAGCCATGCCCTGTCGTCCCAAGAGGAAGTAATCTCTTTTTCAAAGCCTCCTGATTTTATCTCTATGAGAAGTACAATCAATATGTGTCCTGATGAAGTTAGCTGGAGCCCTTATGGCCCAATCACCTCTTAAAGGCCCCACATCTTAACACCGTTACCTCAGGGATTAAGTTTCAATGTCAGTTTTGAAGGGGACAAACAGTCAAGCCAAAGCAAAAGAAGAGGAAAAGAGCTTACCTAGGAAGGAAGATAGAGTAGATTGTAACTTTATCAGTAATGTGTTGCTATGTAAAAAACCTAAAACAAATATGACAAAATGCTAACATTTTTTAAGTCCAGGTGAAGGATAAAAATGTCTAACACACATGCCCACATCCACACATATACAACCCTAAATTAAAGAGAGAAAAACACGGAACCCTTGAAACAAACTCATAAATACAAATAAAGAATCATGAAGAAAAGAGTTGGCCAGAAATCTTCCCACCTCTCACCCCCGAGACTTGCCCTTGCAAGGGGGCAGCAAAGCTATCAGGGAGGCAACTGATAGCTTCTGCCACTTGCAGGACACTGGAAACTCACATCAAATCTGCCAACACCTCTGTCCAGAGTCAAAGAAGGGGCACATGGAACAAGTCCAGAGCTGCAACAGCCTGATATTGAGTGATGCACAGAAAAACACAGTGTTCTAGATTCACGGACTCTCAACCTCATGGAATGAGTCTGGGCTTTGGGGTCAACAGTCTGGGTCCCATTTTTAGCTCTGCACCCAACTAGCCATATCACAAGGTCTTCCTGGGCCTCAGGGATCTCATCTTTAAAATATTACGGAGTAATCATGGAAAGCTTCTAGCAGAGTTCCTGGTGTGTAATAGATACCCAAAATAATATAGCTGATAGTAACAGCAAATACTAATGTTGGGTCTATAGGTACCAGGTGTTAAAACATATCTACTCTTACTGGTCTCATAATTACACTCCTGTGAGGGAAAGAATACCATTATGACTATTTTATAAAAGAGAAGTTGAAGCACAAGAAGATTAATCACTTGTTGAAAGTCACACAGCTAGTTATTGGCAGAGTTGGGATCTACATTTGGGCAACATTAAACTTTCTATCACACTGTTCACAGTGTAGTAGTGATGTAGTAGTGGTGGCATATTCAATACATCTTAACTGAGGGCATTCTCTGTGCCAAGCATTTGGCCTAGCACTAGGTGTAAAGTGATGAGAAAATAAATAAATAAATAAATAAATAAAGTTAGGCAATAGGAACAGAGAAGAGAGGAGTAAAATAGCCAATAGAAACTTAAAATGAGAAGATAAAATAAGGTACTAGCACAAATCATCCTTATCTATGGGCAGAATTGCATTCACAATCCTGGAAATAGCTGATTTTTGTTTTAAGTTTTGTTTTCTTAGAAACAATACATCCTACAAGAAATAGCACATCCCTTTATTTTTTGTAAATAAAATGTGACTCTAAACAACTCCCCCCAAAATTATGAGAAAACAGATACATTTCTCTCTTAAATTCATTATCTCTGGAAATACCTAACTAGGGGAAGAAAAAGAGGAGGCCACAGTGTTGCACTTAAGCCAACTCATATGGCCTCACAAAAGCCTATTATTAAATTTTCAGAAATTTTTCATGTGGTTGTCAAATCCAGCCATTATTGAAAAATAAATTATATAAATTTACAATAAATTATATTAATGACAAAGATAATACATTCTAAAAACTTGCCACAACATAATTATTTTACTATACTTTGCTAAATCTATGTTGGGAAGGCTGTTTGAACGTACTGAATCTATATGGAGGAGATACTGTGTGGTGGTGGCCACTGAGCATATCTTCCCAGCTCCTTCAGGGGCATCGCAGGCAGTGTGTTACGAGGGCTTAAACCACAGTGATGTGCAAACTCTGAAACTCAGTGCTTGGCTAATTGTTGACTGCCTAAGCTTCAGAGATGAAGAAAATGTCAACACCACAGATTAAATGTAAAAGTGTATCATGTCTTGCCACTACACTGTGAGTAGCACTATATAAGGAAATAGTCTAGTATTCAAAAACTACTAGCTGACTCAGCAAAGAAGTTGTTCACACCATTGAAAAAGGAGCAAAGTTTGGACACACAGTTTCACTGTTTCACATTCATGCTACTTATTAGCATAAACAAAACATTCAAATGGCATTCATGTTGAAACTGCTCATTTATCTATTGTGATCACAGGTTTCTTATAGATAAAATCTACAAAATTGGCAAAATTCAACTAAAGCATTCTGTGAGAATCTACTGGCTATATGGAATTTATAATAAAGAATATTGTACATGTTATTTATAAATTGTGTACCCACATCCTTTATAAGTGAAATTTATAATGAGCTTACTTATGTATATGCATGCATCATTTTTCCCCCCAGAGCCAACTGTTAAACACTTACCAGCACACTCTTAGAAAAAGGTGAATTAGATCTAATTAACAAGGAATATAAGCCAGACACATATTTGGAAAATACCCTTCCAAAAAGATTTGCAGGCCTCTGTAACCTCTACTGCATAGGCTGTCTTAGAATTACAAACCCAGATGTACTCAGGGGTTTTATCATTTAAAGATGTAAGTAAACCTGGTTTAAATATCCCTTTGCATGGAGTAGGTGTGGCCGAGGGCCTCCTGAAAGCTTCAATAAATCCTGCCCTGTTTTCATCTTGGTGGACACTACCCACTTCCTTCTCCTTCCTGTTGTCTTGGCTCAGCCGCTCTGCCTGGAGCCACTCCTCTCCAAGAAAGAGTCCACCAAGCCAAGTGTGTAGAGTAAAAAATATGTGGTGAGGAATTCATGGCTCATGAAGCAATTCTCATAATTAATGGGATAAATGAAACACTACTCTAACTTCCTCACCCCTTGGATGAGGCATGGTTGGTAGTGTCTCCCAGAAGAATCACATGCCACTTGTCCTCACCATTAATCTGCTCAACACCAGTTGAAGAAAGAAAAGCTTGTTTCTTTTAGCTAGCTCACTTTCCCTACTCCCCTACTAGTATTTCCTGGGATCACCTTCTACCAGACCAACATAATCACACTTTCATGGCTGTAATGGATGAGTTGTAAAAATGGTCCCAAGTCCTCATCTCTTTCTGAATCCAAGTCTTTGAAATATAACTTTGCAGCTCCTCCCATTGGGCTGTGCGGCTTCCTCTGGTCTATGGAATACAGTGAAAGTCAGAAATGGAATAGAGTGGAAGGTCAGGAATAGAATGCAGTGAAAGGTCTGAAATGGGATGCAGTGGAAAGTCAGAAATGAAATATAGTGGAAGGTCAGAAATGAAATATAGTGGAAGGTCAGAAATGGAATGCAGTGGAAAGTCAGAAATGGAATGCAGTGGAAAGTCAGAAATAGGATGCAGTGGAAGGTCAGAAACTGAATACAGTGGAAGGTCAGAAGTGGAATACAGTGGAAGGTCAGAAGTGGAATACAGTGGAAGGTCAGAAGTGGAATACAGTGGAAGGTCAGAAACTGAATACAGTGGAAGGTCAGAAGTGGAAAGCAATGGAAAGTCAGTGTGCCCGTTCTGAACCTGGGCTTTGAGAAACCTTGTGCAGTTCACTCTCTCTCTCTTTCAATTCCTTACATCAGAACACACTTGGTTATCTTGATGGTATATGAGACATTTGAAGTAAAGCCAGTTAAGCACTGTTGCCCAACCTGAAGACCCAGACATGTAAGAGAGTTCAGCCAAGATTAGCCAAACATCAACTGGCCACAGAAGTATGAGTGAGCACAGCCAAGCCCAGTTCAGATCAGCAGAACCAGTCAGCTGACCTATAGATACGTAAACAAAAATAAATATTTACTGTCATATGCTACAAAGATTTGTGATTAGTTAACCCCACATAAGATTCTAGCAAAAGGTAACTTGACTACAGGTCCCATTTTCCTGTTTTGTTATATAACCAGTAATTTGGAATTATATCCTGGACATTGCAGAAGATACATTGTAGGGATTCTGGATTCTGTTATGCTCCTCTCAAGATTATTGATTTTCATTTAGGCAGGCAGTTATCTTGGCTGAACTCAAACTTCAAAGCCTGTCTCCCCTTCAACAGACAGAAGTGAAATTTCTACCCAATTATTTTCATTTTAGCTGGACTACTTGTAATTTGCCCTAAGCTTGCATGGTTCAAGCCATAAATTCAGGCAGAATTTATATACAGAATCTGGGCTTCCCGTTTGTGTTTCTCTTCATTGTAGGCTTTTGCCTATCATTTTAGACATGTAGTAATGTTCCCAAATGCATTCTTCTTAATCCTTCAATAAGTAAAGCTTCAGGTATCTATCTAAATTTTTGTGACCCTGAGGAGCAACAACTGGAATCTACTGGTTCATAGCTGTAGAAATGAAAAATACAATCAGAGCTGATTTATTCTTCCAGGTTTCTGAAACCTCTCATCATTTCTGCCTGCTTTTGTCACTCTTTAGGGCCTTCATCTTGTTTTTTAAAAATATTTTGTCCAGAGTTTTACAGTTGACCCTTGAATAAACACAGGTTTAAACTGCACAGATCCAATTATATGCAGATTTTTAAATAAATATATTGAAGAACTTTTGGAGACTTTTGACAATTTGTAAACACTTGCAAATAAACTAAGTAGTTGAGAAATATCAAAAAATGAAGAAAAAGTATGCATGCAATTATTAATTGCAGCACTATTCACAATAGCAAAGACGTGGAATCAACCTAAATGCTCATCAATGGTAGAGTGGATTTTAAAAATGTGGTACATATACAGTATGGAATACTATGCAGCCATAAAAAAGAATGAGGTCATGTTTTTTGCAGGAATATGGATGGAACCGGAAGCCATTATCCTTAGCAAACTGATGCAGGAACAAAAAACCAAATACCACATGTTCTCACTTATAAGTGGGAGCTAAATGACGAGAACTCATGGACACAAACAATGAAACAAATTCAAACTCATTCTTTTTTATGACTGCATAGTATTCCACGGTATATATGTGCCACATTTTCTTTACCTAGTCTATCACCGATGGGCATTTGGGTTGGTTCCAAGTCTTTGCTATTGTGAACAGTGCTACAATAAACATATGTGTGCATGTGTCTTTCTAATAGAATGATTTTCTTAATGACTCTGGTAACTCATCTGCTGCCTCTTGGTTGGTAGAATCTGCTTCTCCTGTTACTTTGACATATTTAAAGCCAAACTTCTTTCTAAAATAATCAAACCATCCTTTGCTGGCATTAAATTCTCTAGTTTTTAATCCTTTACCTTCCTTTTGCTTTAAATTGACAGGTAATGACTTCACTTTTGCTCAAATTTTACTAGAATCTAGAGGCATGCTTTTCTTATAGAAATCCTGCACCCACATAAAAGCTGTATATTCAATATAAGATTTTTTAAAGTATCACACAAAAAGTGCAAGACTTTTATGCCTGCTGGTTTAGCTGCAGTGACAGCTTTGCAATTTCTTTTTTCTTTTTTTTCAATGGTCTGTGGGCTGGATCCATTTATCTTGAAATCATAGGCAACCACAGCTGCAGATTTCTAGCTAAGGTATATATCAAGCCACTTAACTTTTCTTATGTCAAGATATTTCTCTGCTTCTTGGCAGCACTGCCAGCATCTCTAGTAACATGAGTCCCATGGTATTATTCACAGTTTGTGGTATTGCACTAAACATGATGAAAAATACATAAGAACTGCAAGAGATCACTTTTTACTGTAATACAAATTTACTAAAGAGATTAACTGCTCATAGGGAGCTAATTAGTGGCACATGGCATTTTCAGCAGACACTGGCAACACTTAAGCTGATTGAAACAGCAACAGGAGGTGGCTACAAAATTATTACAGCGGTAAAGTACATACTACAATTGATTTTATGCAGTTATGATTTCATACTGCATCTTTATGTTTGTTTACATTTCTCTCAAATAGCACCATGTATGGTCTGTGTTTGAGATTTGATAAATTTCAACTTTGTATAATAGATATATGTATATTTTATGGTAGTAAATGATAAAATAGACTAGTATTGATATACATTTTATGCACTCATGACATTCCTAACTTTTTCTTTTATTTTAGGTTCAGGGGTACATGTGCAGGTTTGTTAGATAGGTAAACTTGTGTCATGGAGCTCTGTTGTACAGATTATTTCATCACCCAGATACTAAGCATAGTACCCAATAGTTGTTTTTTCTGCTCCTCTCCTCCTCCCACCCTCCACTCTCAAGTAGGCCCCTATGTCTGTTGTTCCCCTGTTTGTGTCCATGGGATAACAGGGAGTGGGGGATAGGGGAGGGACAGCATTAGGAGAAATACCTAATGTAGATGACACAGTGATGGATGCAGCAAACCACCATGGCACGTGTATACCTATGTAACAAACCTGCACGTTCTGCACATGTACCCCAGAACTTAAAGTATAATTTTAAAAAAAGAAAATAACTGAAGAGAAAGAATACCTGCCTGAACAAGTTTTCACTGCAGATAAAAGTGCCCTAAACTGGGTGGGAAATACCACAAAATACATTTATTAGTAGGGAAGAGCTAGCAAACATCAGGATTTAAGGCAGGAAGAGAGAGACTAACGCCATTGCTTTGTGCAAATCTACTCAGGTTTATGATCAAGATTATCCTTATCTATAAAGTTGCTTGCCCCTGAGACTTGAAGGGAAAATACAAACACCAGCTGCCTCTCTTTTTGTTGTACAACAAGAAGGTCTGAACAAGAACCAATTTTCTGGATTGGTTCCATCAATGCTCTGTCTTTGAAGTCAGGAAATATCATGTCAGTAAGAGACTGTCTTTTAAATTTCTTTTGATAACGGACAATGCCCCTGGTCACCCAGAATCCCATAAGCTCAACACCAAAGACATCAAAATGGTCTACTTACCCCCAACACAGTATCTCTAATTCAGCCTCTAGGTCAATGTGACATAAGGACCTTTAAAGCTCATTACATATGTACTCTATGAAAAAGATTGTCAATGCTATGGAAGAGAAGCCCAAGAGAGAGAACAACATGAAAGTATGAAAGGATTACACCACTGAAAAAGCCATCATTTGTCAAGAAAAGGCCATGATTTCCATTCTTTTGCATTTGCTGAGGAGTGATTTACTGCCAATTACACAGTCAATTTTAGAGTAGGTGCAATGTGCTGCTGAGAAGAATGTATATTCTGTGGATTT
>CAUYQU010010290.1:0-18458 GCA_963574635.1 Cheracebus regulus | reverse complement strand
TGCCCTCTGCAAAGGCTCCAGGGCAGAATCCCCCTTGCTGCCTCAGGCTCCTGGCACTTGCCGGGACCCTGGCTGAGCCTGGCTGGGCTGCACCACCCCAGTTGTGTGGCATCTTCTCCCTGTCCTCGCAATGCTTTCCCTCTGTGTGTCTCTCTGTGCCGAAACTTCCCCTTTATATAAGGATGCCAGTGGTATTGAAGTAGGACTCAATCCAGCAATATCATTTTCACTTGGCTATCTCTGTAAATAACTTATCTCTAAATAGACTCGCATTCTGAGGTCCTGGGGGTTAGAACTTCAACATACGAATTTTGGGGGCACATAAATTTTCCCCTAATTGTAGGGATTCTTCTTCTTTACGGGTGAACAAATGGAGGTCCAGTGTGTTTAGACAGGTCCCCAGTCAATGCAGCTCATAAGTTCCAGAACCAGGCCCTAGACCCTCCCTGTCTGACCTGAGAGTCTGTGTTCTGTGTAACATGCCACTGTCTACTCATAGGCTATTCCAATCAGAAGGGATCTAATGCTCTAACAACAATGAAAACAACAGCAAACCGAAAGAAATCTCTTTCCAGCATTCAGGCCCCCGCGTCACCTCCTTCCAGCATTCAGGCTCCTGCGTCACCTCTTTGCGACATTCAGGCCCCTGTATCAGAATCTTTTTGGGACCCTCTTTGGCTTGAAGTACAGAAAAGACGCTGCTTTCTCTAGGTGGACACACTTCAGCCGGAGTAGACAGACTCACCTGCTGTCAGTGTGACAGCTCAGTTATGTCAGCCGTCCATTCTATCCCCTTCCTAGGAAAAAAGAAAGCAAACTTAACCCAGGCAGTGACAGCCCTGACCTTGAATCAGCCGGACGACAGGAGACAGTCCTCCAGGCTCTAACTGCGGGGCAGGCGCAGACAAGGGGCCTCTGCCCGATTGCTGCTGGGCCCGAAGGTGTCCGCCACGCCCACGCTGACGATAGGATGGGCGCCTGCATTCCTCGACAGCCACATGTCTGATCCTCCCTGCAGGAACCATTGGAGCGGAAATTCACAAGCAAGGTTCCTAGAGAATATTATGTACGTGTGGACTAATGTCTGTTTCTTTAGTGATTCTGAATTCTTTCTAGCTCCATGTCTTCACATTCTTGGTTACTGATCAAACCAGATTTTATCAGAGCAAAAGATGATGTGCGTGATAAGCTGTTCTTGCATTGCTCTCAAGAAACACCTGAGACCAGGTAATTGATAAGGAGAAGTGGTCCCTTTGGTGCCCAGTTCTGCAGCCCACACAGGAAGTGTGGCGTGGGCAGCTGCTCGGTTCCAGGGAGGCCCCTGGGAGCTTTTACTTACGGCTGAAGGGGAAGCAGGACTGGGGCAAGCGAGAGACGAGGAAGGCACGACACTCTCCACACAACCAGGTCTCGGGACACTCTCCACACAACCAGGTCTCGGGAGAGCTCACTCTCTCAGGGATGCACCAAGGCACGAGGGATCACAATTCAAAATGAGATCCGTGTGGGACAGACGTTCGAACTATGCCACTGTGGTTTCGGTGAATGTAACTACAGAAAGATTCCTCTGCCTCACCCGTGCCCCTCTCTGGTGCCAGGCCAGCCCCGGGCTCCCCGCTGCCTTCGGCACCTGGGCCGCCACACTGTCTTTCTGTGACACTGGCTTGGGCTGTCTTCTTGGCTCAGTGTCCCTGGGTGGGGGGATGTCGGGATGTTTCTTTTCCTGCCCGCAGGGAGGCCTTTAGCAGCTCCCGGGTGGTCTCATCCATCTTTGTGCACCTCTCACCCGGCTAGGGGCTTGGCCAAGTTGTAGCCACTTCAGGAAGACTCTGAAAACATAATTGGGCCGGGCACGGTGGCTCACACCTGTAATCCCAGTACTTTGGGAGGACGAAGTGGGTGGATCACTTGAGGCCAAGAGTTTGAGACCAGCCTGGCCAATGTGGTGAAACCCCTTCTCTACGAAATATACAAAAGTTAGCTGGTCATCATGGTGCATGCCTATAATCCCAGCTACTCAACAGCAGAGGCAGGACAATTGCTTGAACCTCAGAAGGATCATTGACAGAGTGAGATCTATCAAAACAGAAAGAAAGAAAGAAGAAAGGGAGGAAGGGAGGGAGGGAGGGAGGGAAAGAAAAGAACAAAAACATAATTGGATTTTTTGTCTCCTGAAACTTCTTTATGACTTTTTATCCTCAGAGAACAACCATGCCTCACACACCATATCTGTCACCTTGAAATCCCAAAATTTAATGAAACAGACATTTTGGAAGCACATTCTATGTGTAGACATCAGGTTAGGAGTCACAGGTCATGCAAAAGTGAGCACAACGTCCAGCCCGCATCACCATCTGTGTAAGCCAGGATGGTGAAAACCTTCCCCTGCTGGACTCACGTGGGTGTGGAGCCTGCTGCGCAGGGATTGGGACCGGGAACATGGAGACTCTGCCACAGTGTGTCTGGATGCCACATTGGCTTCCCAGGGCTGCCACCGAAGCAGACCACAGCCTGAGTGCCCAAGACCACAAGGATGTGTCCTCTCACAGCTCTGGAGGACATAGGGCTGGCATCAAGGTGCCATGAGGTCCCTGCCTCCTCTATGACTCTAAGAAAGGGTGCCTCCATGCCTCCCCAGCTTCAGGGGTGGCACCCATGCTTGGGGTTCCTTGGCTGGTAGACGTGTCACCCCCCACCCTGCCTCCATGGCCACACTGCCTCCTCTCCAGTGTCTGTGTCTCTTCCCCTCCTATAAAGATGCAGTCACATTGGAACAGAACCCACCCTCATGACTCAGCTTGATGACATCTGTGAAGATCCTGTTTTCAAAGGGGGCCACGTTCACAGATTTCGGGGTGAGGAATAGCACAAACACCACACACCTTCATGGGAAGCACGGCTCCACCCGCTGTGGTCACACTGTGTCTCACACTGCGAGCTCATCAATATCCAGGTTCAGAATGAAATCACAGAGAACCATCACAGAAGAGAGTACATTTTTTCCTGCAACTCTTTACCCTTAAGAAACCAAAGAATTAAGAAAAGTCTCCAAAAATATTAATTCCAGCAGCACTTCGTGTGACATGGCATCCCAAGCCCAAACCTCAAGCTTCCAGAGCTTCAACCTCGTAAGACTTCCCTTAGGGCACAAGAAAATCATCATTTCAGGAAAAGGTATTAAATATTTTGCCACAGTATTATTTGTAGTATGAAAAAAATAGGAAATTATTTAAAAATAAGAAATTATTCATATGTTCAATGAGCAGAAAGAATGACTTTTATTACTTATGATATAATACTGGTTGGGAGAAAGGCTAAAATTGTATATACAGAATAATCTCGATTATATAAATATATGTATAAGAAGCCTGGAAGAAAATGTCAACAGTAGGTTCTCTCTGGGTGGCAGAAACAGAAGTGATTTAAATGTCTTCTGCATCCCTGCCTGCAGTTCCCTAAGCCAACAGTAAATAAAGTAGATCTACATGGAACAAAGCATTATTTCAAAGTAAATATGGGTCATTTTCTGACAGCCACACATAGGAAAAACGGCTGGAAGCTGTCCAGTGCAATTGTGGCTTTTTGCTGGCTCTGCAGGACGAGCAGAGGGTGTGACCGCCGAGATGCAAGAGCTCCGAATCCACGCAATGGATGACAAGCTGAGCAGAACCTGCGGGAAAACCAGCCGTCGGCCCATCTTCAAACGTGTGTCTTTGAAGTTTTAAGCAGGGCGGGGGCACCAGTGACTGGGTGCACCGTGGGGAGGCCGCCCGAGCTACCTCCTGGCCTCTGACTGCACGTGCCGTGGGGAGGCCTCCCGAGCTACCTCCTGGCCTCTGAGTGGGTGCGCCTCGGGGAGGCCGCCCGAGCTACCTCCTGGCCTCTGACTGGGTGTGCCCTGGGGAGGCCGCCAGAGCTACCTCCTGGCCTCTGAGTGGGTGTGCCGCAGGGAGGCCGCCCGAGCTACCTCCTGGCCTCAGTGGGTGGGCCGTGGGGAGGCTGCCCGAGCTATCTCCTGGCCTCAGTGGGTGGGCCATGGGGAGGCTTCCTGAGCTGCCTCCTATCTCTGGGCCTTCCAGAAACGAACCTTTTAACATCAGTGTCACCATGGACCCACCTGCTGCAGGAGCTGTGGTTGCACGTGTGACTTTCCGGCAGGAGGCAGGATAGCAGGGGAAGGGCTGGAGGCCTGGAGGAGGGCAGCAGAGACCCGGCTGTGTGTGTGGATGGGTGCTGTCTTCCCCAGGGGCACCCACCGACCCCACCGCAAACACGTGCGGCCTCCTTCCACGTGCTGCTGCTTCTGTCTCTGGAATCCCAGGGAGTGTCTCCCGGGAAACATTTCACTCTTTCCTCCTCAACCCCCCAGATGCCCTCAGAGACCCTCAGTTCTCAGCTGATGGCTTTTCCTCTTGGTGACACGCGGTGCCTGCCTCGGTGAAAATGCAGAAGCCACCAAGCTTCCTGAAACATATTCCATGTTCCCTCCCGCAGATGGAAACACCCCTACTCCTGCAATACCTGCTGGGCATCGTACAGACACCGGGCATGGAGGAGTCCCTTTCCCGGACTGCAGACCTGTGCCCCTGCAGTCTGCCTTTCCCACAGCCTGCACTTCCCTGCCCGACGCATCACCTCATCAGCAGAGACCAAGCTTTAACCTTTTCTACGTTGAAAATGCATAATAAAGCGCTTGCCTTGACAACGAGGATGCCCTGGCCTTGTCCTGTCCTCTCCTCGAGGCAGGCCACGGAGAGACTGCCCACCTCCCCGTGCCCGCCTCCCACGCTGCTTCCTCGCCTGGCCGGCCCTGGGCCTGCCGTTCCCTCCACCTGGCGAGAGTCCCTAAATCTCACACACCTCGCCTCTTCTTCAGATCCAGCTGTCAGCCCCGTGCCGCCTCCTCTCCCACGGCTCCTGGTCCTGTTTCCGTGTTAATTTCCTTCGCAGCCCCTGGCGCCATCGGAGACTACTTACCCACCTGTGGGTGCTGGCTCCCGCCTCCTCCACTGGGGTCGGCGCCGTGAGGGTGGAATCTGGAGCTTGTGCTTGGGTCGCCGCCCCAGGAGGTGAGCGCACCTGTTGAAGGGAGGCTGGAGGAGCCGGCCGTGATGGAAGTGGCCAGTTCCCAGGTCACCTTTTCGACTTTCGTTCCCATGACTTAGGCACATCCCCAGCACTTCGAAGGCAATAAAGGTGAGAATAGAAACCTGGGCACAAGAACCGGGGCGTTCTATTTCAAAATAGAATTATGTGCCTTCTTGGGTTTTCACACTTGATTTAAAGTAATGAGCACACACAAGAGAGTTATGAAGCCTAAAACCCGTCAGCCCAGCTCTCAGCCTTCCCGAATTCTGCAGCTCTGTCGAGTCCGGGGTGGCGGCCGCAGGAGATGCCACCCCTGCACCCCAAACAGCAGCCAGGCTGGACGGGACCTGGGAGAGCACGGGGTGGACACTGAAGAAACGCAGCTGCATTGCTCCCAGCGTCCCTGTTCCCTCGTCATCTTCATCACCTCCTCCTCCGCTGCCCCACCATCCTCATCACCATCTGTCACCATCCTCCTTCTCCTCCCCACCATCCTCACCATCATCTTCATCCCCGCCTCTTCCTCCTCCTCCTCATCCTCATCACAGTCACCTTCACCCCATCCTCCTCCTCCTCATCATCCTCACCATCATTCTTATCATCTCCACCACCATCCTCATCATCATCCTCACCATCACCTTCATCCCCATCCTCCTCCTCCTCATCATCCTCATCATCACCCTCATCCTCCCTCTCCTCATCATCATCACCCTCATCCTCCCTCTCCTCATCATCATCTTCATCATCATCTTCATCCCCATCCTCCTCCTCCTCACCATCATCATCGCCCTCATCCTCCCTCTCCTCACTATCACCTTCATCATCAATCATCTTCATCCCCATCCTCCTCCTCCTCCTCACCATCATCCTCATCATCATCTTCATCACCCTCATTATCCTGCTCATCACAAACATTTAGGGAGAACTTAGTAAGTGCAGGTCACTTGGGAACTGAGCCCCACGAAGCTCCGTGTGAAGCAAACACCAGAGCTTGGAAAGACCGAGTAACTCACGAAGGCGCCACAGCTGCTGAGACCTGATGGAAGAGAAGGCCGACAGGTGCGGTCGGCCACCCTGCCGTGCTGCTGCAGTCCGGGAGAAGGTCGCCTGTGCCAGGGAAAGACGCCTTCTCTTTCCCTTCTGCCCAGTTCTGTGTTGTGGGCGCAGTGACATCTGTAGGGAGCGCACCGGGTGCACGGGCATGACCACAGATACCTGGATGGGCACTTAGCCAGGCTCTGAGGCAAAGGTGGTCCATCATTGGCGTCAGCCTTAAACTGCAGTGTGCTTTAAAGCCGGGCTTCTCTGAATCCCAGGGACCGGACGGCATGTCCCCGGCCACTGTGGGGCTGGGCATGGGCTGCAGGAGGCCGGTGAAAGGAGCCAGCCTCCGTACCCTTTGCCCAGCCAGCCCCAGTGTGATGTGTGTCTTATGCTCTGGGCTTCTGCGTCAGACAGCCTCCGTCCTGCCCGAAGCGTGAGCCCCAGCGCAGCTCGCCTCCCCCAGGCCGTGCGTTGGCTTCCTTGGTGGTTTGGAGCAGACAGGGCCACCAGCAGTGGAGGAGGAACTCACTGGGCCCTGCCGAACGCTCAGCTCTCCACACCAATTCCAGGAAACGACCCAGCGCCCCGGACCGGTGGCCGCTTTAGCTCCGTTTCAGTCGTGAGAAGATGAGGGGAGAGACATTGAGCAAGTGACACAGTGCCTGAAGATGGCAGAGGTCGAAGTCCTGGAGTGACAGAGCCCCGGGCCCCGGTCACTCGCCCACACCTCGCTGTCTCTGCACTGGACGCGTCCGTGGGAGAAATTTTGACCAGGAGCAGGAACACGCCTGGCTGGAGTGGGCGGTCCCTGGAATCCCTCTGAGCATGAGAAGACAGACGTCGTCTTCCTGCGCTAGCAAAGGCGGCTTTCTAGGTGCAGCACAACTGATGTCCAGATAGTTCCGTGTTAAAGACAGGTTCAGATGTGGTGACCGAGCCCTCCGTGCCAGCCCAGGCGGTGGCCACCACCATGGTGCCCTCCCCGCTTACTCCCCACGGCCCGAAGCCTCCAGCCGCGCGCCTGCTCTGGCCTCAGCCGCCTCCCTGCCTGCAGCCAGGGCTGTCTAAACGGAGGGAGGCCTGGGGGCACCTGCTGTTCACCTGGCTCCAGTCCCCGCATTATTTCTACTGTGTCACGGCGCTGCCAGATGCAACAGGGGAGAGGTGGAGAAACGGGGAGACGCTCAGGACTGCGGAGAAGCAGAGGGACGAGGAGAAGCTGCAAGACCACCCTGCCCTGCTCAGTGGGGGAAGGCGGCACTGGGGTGGGTTATGACTGGACTCGGTCCCTGGTCCCAGCCTAGGCATTCAAGAGGGACGACCGGGTTTCTTTCCAGGCCATAAGGGCACTGGGTCCAAGGAGCTGGCGGGAGGGCCGCTGTGCTCCAGGGAAGGGCTCTGGGCGGCAGTGCAGGGCGACGGACACAGTGCACCTCTGCTCACCTGCTCAGCCTCTGACGCACCTGCACGCCGAAGCCGCCCGTATCACCTGGGTGTGCTGTTCCTGGACACAGAGGGCAGGGCCTCCTTTCCCATCCCCCAGCCACCGAGCACCTGTGGTGGAATGACAGTGACATCTCACTTTATCCACCAGTGACACTCCATTTCCCTTCTCTCAGCCTGTTTGAAACTTCCGTCCTGATACATTTTTCTGAACTACATACATATGGAAGGCCGGGTGCGGTGGCTCACGCCTGTAATCCCAGCACTTTGGGAGGCTGAGGTGGATCACCTGAGGTCAGGAGTTCCAGACCAGCCTGACCAACATGGTGAAACCCCATCTCTATGAAAATACAAAACTAGCAGGGCATGGTGGCAGGTGCCTGTGATCCCAGCTACTCGGGAGGCTGAGGCAGGAGAATCACTTGAACCTGAAAGGTGGAGGTTGCAGCGAGCCAAGATTGTGCCATTGCACTCCAGCCTGGGTGACAGAGTGAGACTCAGTCTCAAAAAGAAAGAAAGAAAGAAAAATACATATGGATTAAATATTGGAGGTGGCAACATTTTCCAGTCCCATTTTAATGAATTATTTGTTTTTGCATCATCAGAGGGTAGAATTATAGCTCCCATTAAAAACTGAAAATGAATGGAATTTTCATTTCTCATTTTATAGGAATAAAAAACACTCTACAAAATTTTCAAAAATAGCCACGAAAGAGAGCAGCAAGCTCCCGCCCCGCTCCCCACGCTGCGCTGGACGATCCGCCAGCCTGCCATCCCCACCCCCGGAGCTGCCAGGCCAGGAGCCGGCGGCCGCGAGTCTGCTGCTCTTCAGCCCGCTCCTGCATGTGGTTCTCATTTGGCTCGGCTGAGACGCAGCAGTGTTCTTGTCTTGGCTCCAAGTAAAAACCCTCTCCTTGAAAACTCAAGAGAACAGGGAGAGGTGGTGTCCTCAGAATCTCAGAAAGCCAAAAACGGCTCAAAAAGATGCATTCATCTGTGGGTCGGGCGCCTGGCAGGGTGCTGCCTGCGGCTCCAGCTCCTGCCACCTGGAGCCACCAGCGTCTGCTGGAGAACGCTGGCATCCAGCCTCCCTGGGGTCAGATAAATACGCGCAGAGTGAGAGTCAAGTGTATTCAAATTCCCGGGAAATGTCAAAGTGCAGATTAAGCCTAATCATCTCCAGGTGGCTAGCTGCTATGGACACACTAGAGCTGTGTTTGTCTCCCGCACAAACCAACAGCCTTGGAAAGCCGCACCACGGAGGGTGCAGGAATTACTTCCCACAGTCAAAGCAAAGAGAAGACCAGTACTCAGCAGCCGCTGACCATCAGCTGCGTACTTTGTGCCCCGATTTTTCTGAAATAATAGAAAAGAAACAGCATTCGTTGTGAGATTTGCTTTCATGGTTCTAACAGGAGTCTGCTAAGCAGGTGCATGGGATACGTGTGATTCAGCTCCTGCACGCCTTGCACCTGAGCCCCCTCTGGTTCCTCTGCTAGTGCTCCAGGCGGAAAGAGGAGGCTGGAAGGCCCCTGGGACTCTGGAGAAATGCCACCTGGTTTTTGCCAAGTGTGAAGCCACCTCCCTTGAAAGCCTGTGGCTCGGCAGCCCCTGTAACTAGCAGCACCTGAGCCATCCCCAGGGTCTGAGCCTCTTGTCTCCTGTCTAGCAGGGCTCCATTCGTGGGGCTCACGAGGACAACTGGTCGGGCTGTCAAACGTCACTCCGTCCCTCCCATGCTGAAGGCAGGTTTGGGAAGCAATGATGAGTTACTCCAAGCAAATGCCAGGGAGGGACATGGTGGCGCTGGTGCTGGAATGCCGGGTGAGAGACACGCTGCTAGCTGCCATCTCACCAGCAACCGTGCAAGGGTGCATCTGCCCTAGTCACTGCCCCACCCCTTCAGGACCCAGGCCTCCAAGCCCTGGAGGAAAGGACACACAGTCTTCATGTGCTCAGGCCTGTGGCAGTGTTTTTTAATTGAAGGGAGAACTAGATACTACACTTGAGCCTTCGATATGATGCTGTTTTACAGGGCAGAGGTCATTTGATTTCAAGGCGTGCTATGCTGCTGGTAGCACAAAAGGTAAGAGACTATAATGAGATCTTCGGAAGATTTGTGTTGGAATTCAAACAGAATTTACCAGGCTTATTTCACATAAAGAAAAAGACATTTTCAGTCTTCAGGGACCCATTGAGGACCTATTGGCTTGCTTATTTCATCACAACAGCACCAGGATGACTGGATTATCATAATGCCCATCTGAAGAATGAGACCCTCGATTAATGAGGTTAAATAACCTGCTCAAAAATCATAGGAATGATAAGTGAAAGCCCTCAAATTTCAACCTAGACGGGATGTTGAAAATAAACTCACAGAAATTTTTATCCGAAAATTCTAACTTGATGAATTTACCAATCATGTCATTTTATGTCTTTAAATTTCATCACTCTCACTTACCTGATGAAGGTCCACCCACCTCATCGATAGCATAATCTGACTCTTTTACAACATAACAGTTTTCCGCTAAAGAAACAACTTATATATTGAGTGGATCTTGTTATGAAAGAAAAAAAGACATTTGGAAAAAAAATACACAAAGTAAAATTGGAAATAAGATCCTGCGAGATGGAATGTTGAAGGATAAACACGGGGACAGTTTCCTTATACTGCTTAGAGCTCCTCAAATGAGATAAGAAAAAGATGACATCCCTTAGAATAACAAACGCTGAGCTCAATGGGCACCCCTAGAATGATTAACAGAGCCCAGCTGACATCAATGGTAGTCTCCTGAAGAATGAACAGGAGGAGCTCCGTGGGCGTCCCCTGAAACAGTGAACGTGGAGGAGCTCAGTGGGCCTCCCTTAGAATAATGAATGTGGAGCTCAACGGGCAGTCTCAGAAAAGCAAACCCACGTGGCCCCAGGTGGTCAGAATTGGGAAATGTCTTCCCACCATTAAAAGGTTGAACAAATACAAATTGTAATGCATCATGTTATGAAATATCATGCAGCTACTTTTTACAGTTTTCTTATTTTGAGGAACGTAGGCTCACAGGAGGGTGCCCACAGGGTGCAGAGGGAGCCCATGTGCCATTCACGGAGATTCCCCGAAGGTAACATCCTTAATGATGCCAGCACAATAGAAAAACCAGGAGGTTGACGTGGGTACCATACAATTAACTAGACTATAGCTTTCCCTGGAATTTTCTGCTTATTTCAGGCACTCATTTTTATTTTTATTTTTGGCATGTCATTCTGTATAGTTCTATAATTTTTAAAAATACATCCTTGGCTGGGTGTGATGGCTCACACCTGTAATCTCATCACTTTGGGAGGCCGAGGTGGGCAGATCATGAGGTCAAGAGATCAAGACCATCCTGGCCAACATGGTGAAACCCCGTGTCTATTAAAATACAAAATTAGGGGAGTGTGGTGGTGCGTGCCTGTAGTCCCAGACTTGGGAGGCTGAGGCAGGAGAATTGCTTGAACTCGGGATGCGGAGGTTGCAGTGAGCCAAGATCTCACTACTGTACTCCAGCCTGGTGCCTGGCAACAGAGCGAGACTCTGTCTCAAAAAAAAAAAAATTCTCATCTATATTTCTACGACATTTAATCACATGTACAAGCTCATACCAACATACAAAACTTTTCCACCACCACAGAGAATGCAGCTACTCTTTAGATCAGTTTTGTTTTCATTCTGTTAGTTTTCTGACTTCACCATTTATTTCTGTCCTTTAGTTAAGTTGCATAGCTGCTTCCGTATTTGTTCAGCCATAGTTTTAAATTTAACCAAAAATCTAGCTCAATTCTTCTTTAAGATCTCAGGACTCTGTTTCTTTTTTCCAAGGCTGTGGGCTGCACTCGAGGAAGAATTTCCAACAAGTATTCACGTGAAGGAGAATCACCGGTCTAGCTTAATGGTGGTCTCTTCCAGGTATGTGAGTGTCTAATTGCAACATTTCGAGCACTAACTAGGTACATGAGAAGTTGTGCTAGTTTATTTTATTTTTCAGAGTGAAGCAAGATCAACACACTGACTTATTTAGGATAAATTCCTAAGTGGCAGAAATGGAGCTGGATAACCTTCCCCCATACTCACTTTCCTCTACCATATAGGCTTTACAGTAATCACAGTACTCAAGAGAAAAACAGATGAAAACTATATTCTAAAATATAATTTGTATGGGCCCACAAAATAAAAGCATTTTGTAAATAAGAAAGGATTTTCCAAAGAAGATGGAAGTTCTTATTAAAGTTCATATTCATAAATGGAGTCTCTAGAATAGCTCTAAATGTCCCTGCTATCAGATTCATCTAAATTCTATCCAAAATGTTCTTCATATAATCATTACTAACTAGTATTTTTAGTTATTTTTTAATCTTTAAACATTTAATTCTTACTAGTTAGCATTTTTAGTTATCTTTAAATCTTAAACCCTTGCTTTTTGGACTGATCAATACACTTACTCTTTGAGGAGAAGGTCAAGTGGCAGAGATGGTTCCAGGGTGGGAACAGATCCAGCTGTGGCAGGAAACTGCGAAAGGCCAGAGCCAGCCTGCTGGGTAAGACAGGAATTCCTGCCAGCCTATGCCCGTGAGCAGGGAAGGGAACACTCCACAGCACCCCTGGCCTCCAGGAAACACAATCTGAATGGCCATAGCCCACCTGGGGATCCGTGGAGAGCTCTGGTTCCAGGATTACACCTGCAAAGCCCCCTGCATGGACAATGCAAGCCATTGAGGTGGGCTTTGTCATCAGCAGGTAAGTTCCTACCTGACCTGCAAATCCAGGGCGTCCATGTGGGACACACTGCAGTCCAGATGCTTATGAAGCGTGCTGGCCACATTTGACATAGACTAATGCCCAGAAAGAGAGGAGCATCGGAATTCATGCCTTTTTCTGCTAGTCTAGGCATTCAGTGTAAAGATAAAAGTTTATTACATCTGTGTGGTTCTAGCAAACACTTTTCATTAATAACTAATCCATCAATGCTTTTCATTAGTTTGTAAGTGTTCCAAAAGCCTGCTGTGTAATTCTGAGTTTACATAGGGCACAAAAGTCTCATGAAATGAGTAAGCGAAGTAAAGAAAAGGTATGCCTGAACAGATGTTCTCAGTGAATAAGCTGAAGACTAGTAAGTGACTTAAGGTGTCAGAATGTCCACTGAATCACTCATTCTTTTGAAGCAAAATCTATGATAAGGGAACTATCTTTGTTGTAACTGAAGACACCTAAGAAACCACCAGTGGAAAAAGCCATCTCACTGCCTGCATCTCACCTCAGCTGGCCTGGGAAACCGTGTCTTGCAGAAGGAAGCCAGCATGTAACTTATGTGCCCTAGAGAGGGTGGTCACACGGGATTCTCCCTTTCTAGTGTGACATTGAGCCAAGCTACCTGGACATACTCCAAACATGTCATAATTTCAGATATTGTATAAAGTATTCTCAAAGATATAGCCTCGCCCAATGCCAAGATCCACCTGCTGAGGACTGACGAGGTGAGGAAGCCTCTGGCCGAGAGCCCAAGGTGGAGGCCTCACTCCCGTATGCTCTGGGCCAGAGCAGGCCTTGGGAAGTTCAGCTCCAGGCAGACGGGCCAGCAAGGCCAGGTGTTTAGAAGGAGCTCAGGAAGGGTTCTCCTGCAGGAACCCGAAAACAGGAGAGACGCTGAGGGGCTGGGAGATGGAATTGGAATCGGCAGCATTCTCCATGGCTGGAAGCCCACACATGGCTGATGGCCAAGGGGAAGGTGTGAAGTAACTCACTGGAGATGAGACGCATGCAAGCCCTCCCAGCACCTGCTCACGGGAACGTCATGAAGGCGGCTTTCAAAAACTTGAGTAATTGTAAAAAGGATCAGCAGAGGACTTTTAAAATAAGTATTTAAGATCCTCAAAGAGGTCTGGTGGGAAGAGGCTCCATGAAGACACACAGGAGGTGAGGAGTGCAAATGAGGCCTAATTGCTGATGACTCATCTGCAAAAATAAACATTTTCACAGTACTCAGGAAAAATGACTCAACCTAGAATTCTATACCCACTTAAAATATCTTCCAGTAGAGAAGGTTAATTGCAGCATTTTCGGGTCATGAAAGTGAATTTACAACTTGCAGGCACTGATGAAAGTTTTATTAATACACCTTCTTCAGCCAGAAGCAAACAGCCTCAGGAATAAGAGGGAAAACAGCGAAGCACTGAGCAAAACGGCCTCGGGAGCTCCTGCAAAGCTGATTTCTGGGGCTTACTTGTAGAGGGGGAGTGTTTCAGGCATCCCAGGTGAAGAAAATGGAGGGTTCGAGGAGGGGTTACACTGTGGCAGGACCCTTTGTTGAGAAGAGAGCGGAGACACTGAATAACGCGAAACTTTGTAAGGTAATATAAAATTGAGTCACATACTAAGATGTTTAGGTCATCTTTAATAGGATGTAAAGCTATAAACATCTAGACATCCTTCAAAGGGAATGAGCTAAAGAGAGAAAACTTTGCCGTTCCAATGCAAACCAGAAGGAAAAGGGCAGAGGAGAAAAGCAAAGCAAAGTCAGACTAAAATGCAAATTTAAATTATTCTAATTCCAATAGTCACAATAAATACATGGAGAGTTATCTTACTTGTACAAGACAGAGGCTAGGAGATTGAAATTAAAAATCCAGTTTTATGCTGTTTATGAGGAACATTCTTAAACAAGAAAAAGAGAAAGTTTTGACAAATTCCAAATATATCCTACAGACCATGTTTGTCAGCTACAGTGAAATTATACTGGAAATTAACATTAACCAAACAGCGTCAAATGTTCAGAAAGTAAGAAAATACATCCTGAGTTAATCTTTGGTTAAAGAAGAAATTAGAGTGAATTTCAAAACATTTATAACTAAATGATAATGGAAACTCGAGCTGTCAAGACTTGTGGGCTGGGCGTGGTGGCTCACGCCTGTGGTTACAGCCCTTTGAGAAGCCAAGATGGGTGGGTCACTTGAGCTCAGGAGTTTGAGACAAGCCTGAACAATGCAGTGAGACCCCATATCTACAGAAAATACAAAAATTAGCCGGGTGTGATGCTATGCACCTGTGGCCCCAGCTACTCAGGAGGCTGAGGTGGGAGAATCATCTGACTCCGGGGGCTTGAGGCTGCTGTGAGTTGTGATCCAGTCACTGCATTCCAGCCTTGGTTACAGAGTGAGCGAGACCCTGTCTCAAAAAACAAACAAAAAGTTTGTAAAGTGCAAAGAGGAGGTAATCACAGGAAAATGAGCATCGTCTGAAGTGTCTATTGGAAAAGAAGGCAGTTGAGAAATGAATTAGCTTCATGTTCATCTCAATATGCTGGACCCAGGGGCAGTAGCTCGCGCCTATAATCCCAGTATTGGGAGGTCTGAGGTCAGGAGTTCGAGGCTAGCCTGGCCAGCATGGTAAAACCCTGTCTACTAAAAATACAAACTATTAGCTGGTGTGGTGGCAGGCACCTGTAATCTCAGCTATTTAGGAGGCTGAGGCAGGAGACTTGCTTGAACAAGACAGGTGGAGGTTGCAGTGAGCCGAGATCGTTCCATTGCACTCCAGCCTGGACTGCAAAAGTGAAACTCCACCTCAAAAAAAATATTCGGAAAAAAGAGATGCTTTTCCTCGATCATCCGATTAGCTTCTGACAGCAATGCTGAACAGAAACAAGACTCTGGCAGGGTGGCTTGGGTGTGTTCCTCTCGTCCCTCTGACGGGAGGGCCTGGCCGGGAGCCCAAGGGAGACCCACGCTATTGTCTAGCCTCACTTCTGCCAGGCCTCAGCTGCAATGAGCGCCTTCTCTGCGCCCAGAGCTGTTTCTGCTGTGGCTGTTGTTTCTCTTAGTAGACAAAAGAGTTTGCAAAGACTCCGTTTCTGTCTTTGCCTGGTTTCTAAGCTCGAGTGCTTTTCCTGAGGGACAGGCCCCTGTGTTCACCAACGGCAGCCTCAGCTTCATCTTGTTTCTTCTGAAGTCTTGTTCTCCCTGCACTGATTTTCTGATTTATTTATTTTTGTCCTATAATAATTATCCTAGGATATTTTGTAAGCTATGAAACAGTTTTATATGAGACCGCCATTGACTGTGGAAAAACATGTAACTTTGACAGAAAAGTTCCCCATAAATATTTGTTAAATCTGAATGAGTCACACTAATTTGTCAGGAAGTGATAAGAGACCCTGCCCCATTGTTTTTCATTCTTTCACTATTAGCACCTTTAATCACCACCTCTGAGAGTCTTCATGTAACGTTTCTAAGAGAAAATCTGGAAAGACTTCAGAAGGTAGCGTGTTTCCACAAATCGAATTTTCATGATTTGTGTTGTTCCAAGTTAAGCAGCACTAAATCATGAATGATTTTTTTTCTTTTTAGGAATGGAGTTTCATTCTTGTCGCCCAGGCTGTAGGCAGTGGCATGATCTGGGCTCACTGCAACTTCTGCCTCTTGGTTTCAAGCGAGTCTCAGCCTCAGCCTCCTGATTAAGGAGCTGGGATTACAGGCGTGCACCGTAACACTCAGCTCATTTTGTATTTTTAGTAGATACAGAGTTTCTCCATGTTGGTCAGGCTGGTCTTGTACACCCGACCTCAGGTGATCTGCCCGCTCAGCCTCCCGAAGTGCTGGCAGTGCAGGTGTGAGCCTCTGTGCCCGGCCAGTCCTAAATGATTGCTAAGAACTCTGAGCACTGCTGAATCTGCATGGCCTAAATGGGGCTGAATACACGTTGTGACCAGCTCTCCCCCAGATGTCTCCATGAGGCTCTGAGCGTCGTGACTGCCGTGGGTCCTCACGCACATTTCATGAGGCAGGCTCTCTCTGCCCCTTCATCTTCGAATGCAAGTGGGTTTCAAAGGAAATTGTGATTCATATGTTTAATTCCTTTTTTCTTACCGAAATGTATCCAAACATTGCTTTGTAATAGTTATCTGATACCCAAAAGCTTTTGAAATTTTAACTATTTTCCCAAAGTCAGGATCTTAGGTTTGGAAGAACAATGAACTCCAAACCCTCCGTGTTTCGACTCTGAACTCCTGAGGTTTGAAATGGCTTTTCTATATGAGCAACTGCCATTGTCTATGAAGAGCTGAGGATTAAATCACCAAGTTCCTTTGTTGTTCCGCTGGCAGCAGGTAAGGAAGCAGAGATTGAGGGGAAGAAGAGGGTAAGGACTTCTGCTTGCATTTTTCAGTGTGCATCCTCAGGGCCTGCAGGCTGGATTTATTTGTCCAAGGTCACAGAGTTCATAATTGGGTGTCTGGGACTCAAACTCACATCTTCTTTCTTGAAATCCTCTGCCTCTGGGTGTCCAACTTCAAACAGACACGGCAGCGTGGGATGCTGCATTCCAGTGCAGATTCTACTGACCTTCTAGATACCTTCTAGATATCTAGATACCTTTGAGCTTTGTTTTAAGACACTGCAACAGTTTGGGTGAGAAGAAAGTAGAGATGAGTTTGAGCCACTTGGTGCAATCTCCTTGGGCCCAGAATGGTGAAGCGTGGCCTGGGAGCATGCAGAGCCAGGAACTGCCAGGAATCCCGTTCTCCGGTGTCTGTCACGAATGATGGCCCTTCCAGACATTCTTCAGCTGTGTCTGAAGGAAAGACACTGTTTTCCTGGAAACGAGAGCTTGGGTTCCACAAAGGAAGGCCAGTGGAATGCTGGGAAGGCGCGAGGGAGCTTTGCTCACTGTACTGCTAGAGCCTGAACACCTTCCTTCTCAGTGGCCCTTGCCCTGGAATTCCTTAGGCACGACTGCATGCAGAAATAGAAAACTAAAGTTTTTCTTATCTTTTCTGCAAAACTTGATTTTAGCTGCAAATAAAGAATGTAGTGAGTGCATTTCCATCATCTCCATGGGCCCTGCCATTTCCCTCTGGTGCAAACTCTACCCTGAGTGGCCTGGGCTTTTGTGAAAAGGTGAAATAGCCCAGAAGCTGCGACAATATCTGGAAGGCTGGTAGAAGGTATCTAGATATCTAGAGGGCTGCAGTGTCTGTTTGAAGTTGGACACCCAGAGGCAGAGGATTTCAAGAAAGAGGATGTGAGTTTCGGTCCCAGAGACCCAATTATGAACTCTGTGACCTTGGACAAATAAATCCAGCCTGCAAGCCCTGATGGTGCACACTGAAAAATGCAAGAAGTCCTTACCCAGTCTGCTTCAGGATTGAACTAACAGTATTTGAAAAAGGAAGAAGTATACCCACGCATTCTGCAGCTGCAAAGTCAGTAGTTATTTTTGTCAACTGCACACACAGCTCTCCCCATCCCCCAGCCACCTGCCCGGTGGCACATTCCCTCAGGACTAGAGATGGCAGAAAGGTTCATCTCAGGGACAAAGGTGTCCCGGGAGCTGCTGCGCAGCCCTGAGTCAGAGCTGTCCATGGAAGCTGATGGTTGGAAGTCGGGTGGAATCATTAAATTCATTCAGTCAACACATTTTATTTTTAATTTACCTGTTCAGAGGCACTAAGTCCTGAACCAATGGAGTTGAAATGATGAATCAAGAAGTGGCAAAACTGACTTAGGACCAGAAAGAAGAGCAAGCTGCAGAGGCCAGAGGTGAAAAGCAACGGAAGATCCTTTGCCTGTGCCGGTGCCAGGGGCCAGGAATGATGTGCCCTGCCTGGGGAGGGGAGCACAGCGGGGGAGGAGGGAGGACCCTGGCGAGGGGAGCACAGCAAGGAGGACGGAGGACCCTGGGGAGGGGAGCACAGCAGGGGAGGAGGGATCACCCTGGGGAGGGGAGCACAGAGGGGGAGGAGGGATCACCCTGGAGAGGGGAGCACAGCAAGGAGGGCGGAGGCCCCTGGGGAGGAGAGCACCCCGGGGGCGGCGGGATCGCCCTGGGGAGGGGAGCACAGAGGGGGAGGGGGGATCAC